>CM021108.1:314013345-314219105 GCA_007115665.2 Sequoiadendron giganteum
AGGCACAAAAAAATCACCAATGTGTGAACTCGTGGATCTAGGTGTCTGTGTTGATCCTGCCCCTGGTACTCTAGTAGAGGAAGATGAAGGCATGGCGGTGGTGGTGGGTTGCCTTCGCACATGTGGACCACGAAGAGAGCCCACTATGTCGGCTACTACATCATCATCATCTGACAGTGAGTCAAGGTTGACTGCACTTGCAGCACCTTGAGAAGAATCTATGTTAGCTTGCATTGTTGCTTTTGCCTCCGCTTTTTGCATCTTTTTTTCTTCTGCAGCGGAAACTGCTAAGTCACCATGTTCGAATTCGAATTCGAGTTCGACAACATTGAAATTCGACATGGAAAAAAATCGAAAAGTATAAAATTCGAATAAAATTCGCCTTATGTAAATTTTTTTATAAATATAAGTAATATATCCATACAATTGTCTAAATAGTTTAACATTGATAGATAGATTTGAATCATTACAAAAAGATGACACATTTATAAAATATAAACCATAAAAAACATGTGAAATCACGATTGCGAAGATGTTCTTTTGTCAAAAAGGTACAATAACAGTAAAGACTTTAGAACTTCAAAAAAGCTCCAAGTCATCAAAAGCACTTGGCTGAGATGCTAAATCATCATCATCTGTATCACTACTCAATTCATCATCAACAAAGTCAGGCTCATCTGCAACTGGCATTGCTATGTCTTCAAGAATTTGTTGTGAGGAAGAGTCCTTTGCTGATTTGTTCATGAGCAATTTTAAATTGCTGCGAACATAGACAAGATCTCCCAACTTTCTAGACAACAATTTATTCCTCTTTTTGGAATGGATGTGATCAAAGCAACTCCAGTTCCTCTCACAAGCTGATGAACTTGCTCCTTGACCTGAAATTCGAATAGCAAACCTTTGTAGCTCAGGTGTTTGTGCTCCATAGGTCATCCACCATTTATGCCCAGGTACATGTGCCATGTCATATTTGGCTGCTTGCAATCCAAACAACCCTTCTCCGCCCTTGTATACCCAAAATTGACTTATGATTAGTGCTGAAATTGTTTGATTTGATTCATACTTTCCAACCGCTTCTAAAAGCCCTGCCATAATTTCAGTGTCACTTTCTCTATCAATAGAAAATAACTTAGGCTCCAAAAAGCAAGCTGCTGCATGTAAAGGTGTGTGCATCATTTTCCATCTACAATCAACTGTCTCCCATACCTCCATATATTCTGCTTCTACATTGTTTAGTGCTTTTTGAATAGCTTCCTTACAACGGTCCATAGCTTCCTTACAACGGTCCATGCTTTCATAAAGCATGCCAAGGCAAGGAGTGTCACCATCAACCATATGAAGCACATCAACAATTGGTTCACATATAAGCAAAACCTTTGCTGCACTTTCCCAAAAATTGCTGTTTAGAATTATTTGCTCTATGTTTTTCCCCTTAGGACCTTTAGAAAGCATTGAGTGTTCCCACTCATTGGAACAAATAACAGACCTCAAAGTTGCTTTTTCTTCAACCACTCTTTTCAAAGTGATATAAAATGGAGCAAATCTTGTTTCACAAGGGCTCAACAACTCCCTGGATGCATGCTGTCTATAAAGACTCAATGTGAGACGATGATTCCTTATGAAATTTGCAATTCCTCTCCCTCTGTGAATAGCTTCATGTACCCATGGGAATTTAGCCAAGTCATGAAGCAACAAATCGAGACAATGGGCTGTACATGGGCTCCAATATATTTGTGGGTACTTCTCTGCAATCAGCTTCCCAACTCCCACACAATTCGCTGCACTATCAGTTACCACTTGAACCACATTTTCCACCCCTACTTCAAGAATGGCTTCCTCTAATATTTGAAAAATGTACTCGGAAGTTTTTGTGTGGTTCATGGTGTCAATCACTTTCAAGAACACAACACCCTCAGGACAAGACACCAAAATATTAATCAATGGCCTTTGACATATATCTGACCATCCATCACTCAATATAGTGCAACCTGTTTTCCTCCAAGAGCCTTTGACAGTAACTAATTTCTCAGTCACTCTATCTTTTGACCTCTCCAGAAGAGTTGTTCTGATAGCCTCTGAACTTGGGGGTGTGTACCCTTTGCCAAACTCTGCAATTTTGTGAACTGCATTACGAAAATGTGGATTTCTCGCAACATTGAATGGAATAGCACTCGTGTAAAACAAATCAGCTACTGCATCATCCACCTCCTGTTTCTCTATTGGTTTCCAAAAGTTTTTCAATGTTCCACTCTCCCTCACCGGTTTGGATAAACCAGAAGAAGAAGACATAATAGATGTTGAGCTTGTGAATTTGGATTGAGACATATCTTCTTCAATTCTCTGTTTTTTTTGTGCTTTTTTCATCTTTCCCACAATTGAAGAGGATTGTTCTTTCTCTAAAGCAGCTCTCATTTTTGGGGTAACTTGAGGACATGCTGTAACACCTCCTCCTATACCATTTGTAATACCAAGTAAATGGTCCATTGCCCTTGTCAAACCGCCAACAAAAGGAGTCTGACACTTGGTGCATTTGAGTTCAGTACCATTGCGAGTGATATATTTCCATGCCTCTGCAGTTGCTTTTTGGGGAGCCATAATATGTACGTTTGAATGACAAAATAACATTTAATATTAAAAAATTAAAACATCCAGATAATTTTATTTCAAACAACATTGAGACAAAATATATAGATTTCTTATTTTAAATCTAAAAAACAAAAAAATATACTAAATTTTATTTTAATAAATATAAAAATATTTAACATATTTTTATTAACTAAAAAACAAAATGAAATCTATAATAAACAAAACACTAAATATTAATAAAGTAAACTGGAAATTTTTATAAATATATTAATACAATTTACTAAATATTAATAAAATTATAATCTAATAAATATATTAATATAATTTACTAAACTATAAACATTAGTAAATAATAACTTAAGTAAACAAAATACTAAATAATAAAAATATTAAATACAACTGAAAGTCTATAAAATACTAAATATTAATAAATCCTAAATATTAATAAAATTATAATCTGATAAATATATTAATATAGTTTACTAAACTATAAACATTAGTAAATAATAACTTAAGTAAACAAAATACTAAATAATAAAAATATTAAATACAACTGAAAGTCTATAAAATACTAAATATTAATAAAAATACTAAATATTAATAAAATTATAAATTGAAAGTCTATAATTTTAAAAATATATAATATATTAATATAATTTACATGAAGTGTAAACTGTAAATATTAATAAATAATAAATAAAAGTCAAATACTAAATAATAAAATATTAAATAGTAAATAAAATAATAAAATACATACTAAATGAAATAAAATTTATTAAATACTGTAGCCGAGCCCTAAAACTTAAAAAAATTTAAAAAATGAAACAGAATAATAAAATACTACATACTTAATACTTAATAGTTAATGAAATAAAAATTATTATATACTGTAGCGGTTGAGTGTAGCCGAGCCTTAAAAGTTAAAACTTTAAAAAATTAAAAAAATTAAAGATGATCCCTACCTCTTTCCACAGCGGCGACGACGGCGATGACTTGTCCAAGCGGAGTCTTTTGCAGGCGAGTTGAGGCTTTCCAGGTGTGAGAGTAGAATTTCTGGAAGATTTTGCAGGTGATTCGAGGCTTCCCTGGTGTGACGTCGAAGTTACTACACAGGTAGAGTGACGAGCAAAGCCGCAATCAAAGTTGCAGAAGCCGCAGTCGAAGTTGAAGAAGCCGTATTCGAAGTTCGTTGGAGCTCTGCAAGAGTGATGCTGAAGAAACGACTTGAAGATTTAATTGAAAAACAAAACGTTTTTGTAAAAATCGAGTGAAATAAGAGGTGGCTTGAATACAAACATTGTCGGCAGTTTTATAACAAAAAAATGCCTAAAAAAACAAACGCGTGAAAAAACCCTAAAAAAAAACGCTTTATGAGAATTTTTAACGATTTTTTTTTTAACCGTACGAATTATATCGAATTCAAACGAATTTAAAGGTTTTATTTGAAATTCGACGAATTTCGAATTTCAGCCGAATATGGTGACTTAGGCGGAAAGTATTGCATTCATTTGTCTTTTGATTTCCTCATTGGTGTTTATGCAAGCCTTAGCATCACGTCTAGGGATGCCTACAAGGTGGTATTTGAGGCGATTGATGCCTCCATGGTAAATTTCTTTACATCTAATGCAATACACTGATCCAAGTTCTGGTCCTTCATATGCATATCTCCAAGCGGGATCTCTAGCTCCTTTTGGACGAGTGCCTACATATTACCCACTCCCAGGCACGGATGGGGCTGAGGTAGGGGTAGAAGTGGATTCAGAAGCCATGATCAATTAACCTGTTACGTACACAGTACACAGTACACACACAAAGTGAAAGCACAACTTGTTAGTTTTTTGATAGAAATTTTAAAAACAAGCTAAATTAGATTAAATCAAAATTGAAAATTTCAAAATAAATTCTAAATTAATCTATAAGATTCTAAACAGTAAACTAATTTAAGATTCTAAAGTCTAAAGTCTAAACATTTTCATTAAAAAAAGAAAATAATAAACTAGGATTACAAAAAAATGTGAAAAAAATTTAAAAATCAGAAAACTACTTTAAATTAGTAACAAAAGCTAATATATAAATTTAAACATGTTTTCAACAAACAAGAAGAATAAAAATTAAAAAAAATAACTAGGGTTTGAAGAAAATTTGAAAAAAATGAAAAAATCAGCAAAATATGTAAAAAAATAAGAAAAAGTGTCACAAATTCTTGTTTTGATGAATCTAAATCTTCTTTTAAACATATAAATGTATTTGAATTTGTTTTATAGTTCATTCATGATGTTTTTTAAACATACAATCAACAAAAAAGAAGAAAAAATGAAAAAAAAAGAAAGAACAAGAAAAATTAGAAAACCTACCTGGAAATCCAATTTGCCTTCGAAATCTGATGAAAATCCCCTTCAAATCTCGTCTCCTCGATGCAAAATCACAGATAAATGGTGCAAAATGCTTTGGACAAGGTTTTTGCTCTGCTAAGAGTGAAAACAAGTGAACACACAAAATGAAATGATCATTTTGCCGGCCGCGGGCTTAACACATAGGTCGCGCGGGTTTTTGCCGAGTTTTTGCAAAAACTCGTGAGTTTTTCGAAAAAGTACGGTCTGTACTTCTGCGAGTAAAACCCGTAAAAACTCGTTTGCAAAAAAAAACTCGTGAGTTTTTTGTGAGTGAGCCAACTATGCCTAGAGGTATGCCTTGATAGGCATTCAAATTAAACAAAATGATCATCTAATATAACCCACAATAGTATACCCAAATGTAAACTTAACCCCTATTGCTGTTACTAGATCAAGTATAACTAGTTGCATTATGGCCTCTATATGGCTGATAACATCTTGCACATGCACCTATAGATAGTAGCTTCATTATAATTCCTTAAGGTGTTTTCATTTGTCATTACATACACAATGGCAAGGTGCAGACATACTGGTAATGGTTCTTTGATGAAATAACAATTCTGTTTTGCTTAAAATAGTTTCTTGATTTGTAATGATGAATTACGAACATGTATAAAACCTAATCTACTCATACAACTAACTAGAATAGAGATGATGTAAACGAAAATGTTTGATCTTGAACCAATAAGGACCGATGCCTACTCCATTGGGCAACTGAGTCATAAACAACAGAGAGGAAAGAAGTGTATTTAGGTAGAGTATCAACAAAACAAGATATGTATTCATATACAAATCAAAGATTACATATTATTACAATAGACATACTTAATGATTCATAACTAGAACTACAAGATCCATGTGGAACAAAGTAATGGTTATTACAAATTGTTTGTAATATATTGGGTGATGTCACACATGCACCAAATTTAGTTTCACTCATACCAGCAAATGTGGCAAGAAGAAATAAATAACTGTGGTTATATTATTTCTCTGAATCTTGACTAACAACCATGGAGACATGCTATTGCAAAAGATGTGCATTTGTAAACCCTTTCTACACTCTACAAGATATTTCATCAATTTACAGTAAGACTAACAAAATTTAATGCAGAAGAATTTTTTTTTGCTGTACCGCTGTACTGGATATTGGTACTTGTACCTGCACCTATACCGGAACTGGTAACTTATTGTGTTAGTATAATGTTTGTTTTAATGTCATAAATAGATTTGTTGGTTCAGGTAGTTGGTAGTTGACTCAAGGGAAAAAAATTGGATGGCTCTATGAAATCCATCATTTGTAATATTTTACTTATCTAGATGTATGTCAATAAATTAAATTTCTATCCTAGGAAACACAGTATGAAATTGCTGCGTAGCCACAAAATTGTTGGGATAGTTACAACACTGCCAAGGTAGTTATGAAACCATAGGGTGGTCATGCAATTGTCAAGGTGGTTTAAAAATTGTTGGGTTTCAAAACAACCAGTCTGCACGAAGGGGTGAATTTCATGATGACAATAGAAATATGATCTCAAGTGAACAGTTTGACTTTTTCCCTCCCAAATCCCACTCTATAGCAAAGGACCAAAGGCGGTTGGACTGGATCACTGGAAACATTCCATAGTGAATGCGCTATCAATTGAGGATTGGGAGTAATCTACCAAATTACATAGTACATAAAGAATGAGAGTGCAATACATAAGAAAGCAATTCCAGGCAGAATACACAAGTTGTAAGGTTGAAGTATTTGAAGCTAGAGATCACTAGAAAGATAGGATCAATTGGAAGTTTCTCACACTTGTAATTGTTTTCAGTTCCAAGGAAATGCTTAGAGGATGTACAACTGCTATGTCCAACTAGTTTTCCTCTTCTTGAGGTTTTCAAGATAAAAATCTGTGTCTCTATGATCTGTTTATTTCTCGTTACCCTTTCCATCTTGATCGCATAGTAAATTGTGAAGAATTCCACTGTCATTTGAATGGAAATTCAAGAATTATAGCATGGGTTAAAAATTGTTTGACTGCTAATTCACACAAGGATAGTTTTGTAGCCAATTACAAATCAATTTTAGGAGGAATATTAGAGTTCAGAAAAATGATTTTATCAGTTGCCTTTTGAGTTGCTGATACTTGTATACAATTTGGTTTTACGTATATTATTGGTATAGTTGCACAAGTAGCCAAATTGGGAGCCACATGGCCCTACAAACAGCCAGTGAAAATTCCATATAGTTACATGGCCAGCAGCGACACAACACAAGAAGTTGCATAATTGAGCTGCTATGAATATATGTTCACAAAAATTAGACTTTAAAAAATACAATTTCAAACTAAAATTGCTCATGGAAGCTTTTAGTTGTTTAAAACAAATGTTGCATTGGGATAGTTCCACATTGATAATAATTCAATTGTGATAACAGGAAGGATTATAAGATACACTGTCACCCAAAACTTTGCCAATCAGGAAAGAGGCTAGGGAGTGAAAAGCCCAAAATTTTGGAGTAGATTCACCATTCCTTCACCTTCTAACAAATGCCTAAAGGCACTTTTGTGCTAATTGGATCCTCTTGCATTGTAAATATTACTGATGTCATCAGTGTAATGATTACTCTTGGAGACCATCTTGAGATGACATCAAATAAACATGGGTGAAATTCCACAAAGATAAAAAAATCTGTATTTGACAATCTTAGTCTATAAATTCTTATTTTATGAGTAATAGAAAACAAGGCTAGAAAACAAAGTAAAGCATTTTCCATAATTATTCATGATCCTTTGTCTATTTTGTATGTAGTTGTAATTATAAAGCTTCCTCAATTCTGCTCCAAATTTTGGATTACTGCCTCTTGATTGATTCAACCTTCCTTCTTTAACCTATGAAGTTAGTATCAATTTCTCTACAATCTAAACAGATTGTGTCATAGCAAATCCTATAGAGATCAAGGGAAGTCATGTACATAAATGTAAAAACAAAGTAGAGTGCTCATATATTATTCAACATGAGAAGGCTAAGAAAGAAAAAAATTATATTAATGGCTGTAAGGAAACAAAGCAGGTCAATGGACTTGTGTGCATTCCCATTTAATAGGAAAAATGGAAAATGGCCATTGATCTCTATTGGATAAGAGCCAATAAATAAACAACCCTGTGCAACTATAAAACAATAATACGTCCCTCAATAAAAATAAAAAAATGCCACAGGAAATAATGATGTCCCCACCTTAGAAATTTGTTGTCACTGACTGAGCAGGGAAAGCTCATGAATTTTTCTTGTCAGTAGTCATCATATCAGGAAGTGGTTTCTCTAGTTACATGGAACCTTATTTTTAGAAGATTGTAAAATTGACCATTTTGTGTTTACTATGCCAGCTGTTCTAAATCTCATCCTTTCTACTCGAGGTATGTTTCCACCTCTGAGATTGCTCTGTGCTTGTGGCTTAATATTAAGTCTAGTATCTAAAAACATTATTTTACTCTTAGACTGTTATTCTTGATGCACTTGTTTCCACGATCTTTGTAAATTCTTTCAATTGATATTAGAAAAGTGAGTTTTGACTTCTTGTCTAACTGTGGGATTCTCAGGTTGTCAATGATATCTGCATTTTGCCGGGATGTGAAAGAATAGCTTCTTGTGATGGAACTATTCATATTTGGAGTGGTCAGACTGGAAAATGTATTTCAACATTTTCAGAAAATTCAGAAATTTCTTCTTCTGTGGGATCTATCTTGCCTGCAATGCCTAGGGAGACCGTTGAACTGGGAACTGGTGTAAATACTACAGCATTATCTGGAGGAATACTATCTGCTGGATTTCATGGAAGCTTGTACACTTGCATGCATTGCATGGATGTGGAAGAAAAGCTTGTTGCAGGCACTGGTAATGGCTACCTAAGGTGAGGTTTATTTTCTATTTTTTTAAGATTAAGATTTTGCATAATTTAGAGTCATGTTCTGTCTTTTGGACTTCCTATTTAACTTTCAGAAAGAACCTAGAATATATTTCAGGGGATTAAACAATTGTTTGCCTGTGATACCTATGTTGGTCCTCCTTGTGAGACAACATTATAACTTTGAAGGAAATAGAATTCTCAAGGAACTGCAAATGTGGAAATTTTATTTGTAGAAGAAAAATAATTCATTTGGAGAATCATATTGAATTCTTACAGACATAAGTCAAACAATTGAAAAAGGATAGCTAGTTGCAACAAGAATCTGCAATGCAATTTAATGAAAACGAAATATGATAATGTCTGAGTATTATTGACTTTATAGTCAAGTATCTTGCAATAGATGAAACAATTAACAATTATTGTTCTCAAGAAACTTAGTACTTCGTCAAAAATGAGGGATGACTGTTCAAATATCGTTTCTGAACAGCAACTTGAAGTCCCATTATATTGTCACTGTAATCATGAAAGTCTTAGGTTTGGACAATCAGTTTATCCACATACACATTATCATTAAAAGTGTCAATATTTTTATTCTTTCTGACAAACTTTAGTCAAATTATTATAAACAATTGCAGTCTCAAGATCAAAGAAGTTTTATTCCAAAGTCATTTACATTTGATACTTTGTAAGATTGATTTGGGTTGGATGCATAATGTGAGTGTGTAATGTCCCCATTCGCGGAGTGATGTCATGATGGCTTGATTCTAGCCCATCTTGCATTCCCATGGGTTAGATGGTGTGATTAGGGAATGATTTTTGCCAAGAGTATCAAATTTTTGGTTAGATGTGTTTAGAGAATTAAGAGGGAATTATCCTTACTCCAAGCAAAGCATAAAGTTGCTCTTATTCTATCATTACCTCATGGTCCACTTGTAAGTCAAAGCACACAAGGAGGTCAAAGCAAGCAAAGAGGTCTACTTGCTGGTCAAAGCAAGCAAGGAGGTCTACTTGCTGGTCAAAGCAAGCAAGGAGGTCTATTTGCAAGACCAAGCAAACAAGGAGGACAAAGCAAACGAGGAGGTGAGTCGACCTCATCAAATCAGATCTGCTTCTAGAGGTTTCCCCTTCCTATGGCGGTTTTGAAGGCTTAAGGGAGAAGCAACCAAAATATAATATTTGAAGATCCAATCTGATCTCTTCCTAGGGCAGCTCAAGGAAGCTTCCAAATTAGAATTTTATAATGCTCAAAAAGCAATCAGATTTTCCTAGGGTGGCTTGGGGAAACTTAGCCTTGAAGTAACTAAAATATTATAATATTCAAGACAATCGGATCTTCTCTAGGACGGTTTGGGGAAACTTAACGTAGAAGAAATTGAATATTTTAAATGGAGCAAATCAGATCCTCTTTTGGGATGACTTGAGCTAGGTACCTTAGCCTTGAAGTCAAGTGAATATTTTAATAAAACAAATCTGATTCATTCCTAAGGGCGGTTTGGTCTTAAGGCCCTATTTAAAGAAGGCTTGGGTGGTGAAGAGGGGTATATTTTTGAGTGTTATTTTTCTGTTGAGAATTATCTCTTGACTGAAAGCAATCTTCAGTCGATTCAAGGTGGTGCTCCCTTGAATACCATGGTATGGTGATGTCCCCATACCACCATGTGAGTTGAATTCAAAGAGGGTTCAACATAGAGCTTAACCATTTCGCTTTAGTAAAGTGTTCAGTTGCAGATTGTGACTTTGTTTGTGACACTTCCATCGTTACTTGCTAGAAGAAGAGTATTCGCTTGGCAAAGAAAGACATTTTGGCGAATTCCAACTTCAAGTATAATCAGATTTTTGTTGCAGCAATCTCCAAATTGTTTTCATCAGCATCTACAACCTCTAGTGGGCTGCTACAGACGTTTTTCAATCATTTCCAGTTGGGTACATCATCCCACTTCACTCAGCTTCATCTTCCATTCCTACAGCTAGGGTTTGGTCTTGTGCTTTGACACAATTGGATGTAATTGAGCGTCTGAAACTCAAATCAGACCTAACTGATTGTACTTTCTAGTTCCTCTGTTTGTAATCAATTCTCAAATCAAATAAAAGAGATAAGCTATCATTGCTGGGTATGATCTTCTGTGTTTATGTTTATCTTTGTTGATTGCCTAAAATATATGTTCAAGTTCATTTCTTGCTGTTATGCCTGGAAACTTTCAAACTACATGATATAGTGAGTCCTTATTGTAAACAAAGTTAAGAGTTTTAAGTGCAGCAAAAGAGAAAAATTCAGTTTGAACCTGTAGGGGTTCTTACAGAGTGAGTCAATATTCAAAGTACTTTTGATGTTCATGTTATCATGTATCTTTATTTGCTTTAAAGAAAAAACAGCCTTTTCTAGACACTTTAGCATTGAACCTCTGTTACCGGGTTCTTCATTTTAGCCCCCCGAACCGGCCAAAATACGTGTGGGTTTTGGTTCGGGTTCGGTTCTTCTCTGGATTCGCCTGGGTTCTCCATTTTCCACCCAGGTTCTTTGTGGGTCCTTCTGTGAAGAACCCAGTGAGAACCCGGGTGGAAAATGAAGAACCCTGGCCAAACCCGGGGAGAACCCAAAAGGACCCGGGAGGACCCACGTCATCCAACCTAGAAAAAGGCAAAAACTCAACTTAAAAACAAAAAACAAAACCCTAAAAAGTGCCCAGATTGCCTTATAATGACTTGGCCGACCAAATGAGGCAGAATTGGAGTACATACTCTTTCATCCACTCGATCAAGTGCAATCGTTTGGGTGCAAAAAAAGCAGAGGATTTGGTCTATGTACACTCCAACCTTCGTCTCTTATCACATAAGAAACCTGAATACAATGAGGGTGTGTCAAAGAATTGGGATCTCACCTCGGAGTGTGCTGATTTAGATGCTACAGTTGCACAACTTACCTTGGCTTCTATAGATGACAATGAGGCAACTAATGCACCTAGTGGGAGTGACAATCCAATTGATAGTGGTTCAAATGAAATTGAACCAATTGAGGATGACGAATTTGATGAAGACGAATTTGAAGAATAGTAATACTAAATTAAATATTGTCTTGATTGTAATTTGAATTTTCAATGTGTAATGACATTTTAAGACTTGAGTATTTACTATTTAGTAATTTAGTAATTTACTATTTACATTTTTGCAAATTATGAATATGATTATAGATTATATTTGGTATTACCGTATGGCATATTTCATTGTTTCAATATTCTATGGCATTATGATCATATGATTATAATTTTGAGCATGCTTATAAGTCTATGACATTATCATTATATATATATAGTACGGCCGTACTTGTACCCGTACCCTAGGAATTTTTTTTTTGCCGAACTGGCGAACCCGAACCTGAACTTGTACCCGAACCGGCAACTTAGCATTGAACACATGGAAGGAAACATGTATATTATAAACAAAAATAATATTATCATCATTTTTAAGATTTAAGTGATAGTTAAAGGTCAAAACTTTCATTAAGGGAAGGCACATAGTGAATCTAATTTCTATCTTATAATATTATCTTATATTGGAACCTTAGATGGTTATCTGTCATACATAACCTACATTATATAATTTATTCTAACTTGTTAGAGGGTTATATATTAAGAGGTGGGTTGGACAGATTAGTCCAACTGGTATAATACTCCTTGAATATAGTAAATACTCATCTGCCATTGATATAGATGGATTCTCTCTCTCTATTTAATTTCTACATTTTATATTGAATCCTTCATGAATTTCAAATAACAAGCCTTCAGGTCTATAATAAACGGAATCTAGTAGGACATTGTTATCAAAAAGAAGGAAATTATCACATATATTATTTTAGCTGCAAAAGCAGCACAGGTTGCAACATTTATGAGTGGATTACAAAAAATCCATTAGTACACTAATAGTATTTGAAAATATCTGACAAGTAAGAAGACATGATCCCCAGATTTGGCTTAACTAATGATAGGATGTAACTGTCACTTCCAGTCACTTAACATATGAAGTACTTGATGTTCCTCAACTTTATCTTCATTTATCAATTTGAAGCAACCTTAGCAAAGATTTTCCTAATTAATATAGGTTATCACCACCCAATATTATTCCACAGCCATTCAAAGAAAGAAAGATACAAAGACATAAAGTAGACACAATATACAAAATGACAAATCATGCATGGATGTAGTTTGTAAGTTCACATAAATAATATTCAAAATGGAATTGATAGCAACATCGGCCAGATAGGTTTCAACTTCTATAGTATTAATGAGCAAGCCTTTAGGCTTAACTCTAAATTTAACGCTTTCTGGATAGCATTATGCAAAAGATTTATATGTACACATTTGTAAGTTAACATGGAAGTCATTTTAAATTTTTAAATTTGAATAGTTCTGTATAATGTACTAAACTTGTCATATGCATCTTTTATATTTTTCCAAAAGGCACAACTACAGGAAAGTTTCTAGAAAATTATTAATTAACAGTACTACTTGTATCGATTATATCTTTTGTAGTTCTGCTGTAAAAATGAAGTGCCAGCAAGTATTTTGTTAATGTTCTCAACTTCTTTGTTTGCTTTTTAATTTGCTTTAAAAAATAATTTAACATTTGAATCAATTCTCTTTTTTCCTGAAATGCATTGCTCAGTTTCATGTTTTTCTTTTGCTGAAACATAGTTTCTCTACCATAAATGCAGCACAGCTGGCTGTTTGAGCTCCAAAGTCAGCAGTAGTACATTTTACTTCATTTTGTCAAATTCAGGCCAACTAGCTACATTTATTCTCTGAATGCAGTTGCTCTGTATTTACCTTTTTCTTTATTATTTATATCTTGATGTAGAAGTATGCATATTTTCTAATACTCTTATGACATATATATAATACTAAGTTGCCAAATTGGTATAGTGGAACAACAATTATTTTTGTTTAGGGCTGGGTATATTCTAGGTACATCCGTACAAAAAACATATAAAAATCATAAATATATACATATTTGCAGCCTAAAAACAGAAATTACATTCATAATACCACATATCATGCATATGCTAAACAAAATTACCACAAATATTGGAAATAAAATATATTAATTTGATATCAATTTGTCAAAAAGTAGCTTATTATAATGGTCGTGGAACCCTTAGTCCACATGTATGTATCGAATATATAAAAGACTCAAACTCATATATATATATATATATATATATATCTAAGTTACCGGTTTGGGTTTGGGGACGAGTGCGGGTACGAGAACCCAGTACATGATTTTTTTTTTAGGGGTTTGGGTACGTGTGTGTGTGTGTGTATATATATATATATGTATGTATGTATGTATGTATGTATTATATATATTATATACAAAAAAATAAGAGAAATATACAAAATTGTAAAACTAAATCATTTCATAATATGATACTTGATCATTGATCAATGCCAAATGCCAAAGATAAATATTAAATGCCAATTGATAGTTGAAAAATATTCAAATAAACCATATCAATGATATCATATACATCTATGTTCACGATTCCAATGGAAATCATCACAATTATTGAATTACAAAATGTAGTTCATGAAACATGATTCAATGTTCATTGTTCATCAAAATATGTAGTTCATGAAAATATGGTGAGAGCAAAATGAGAGGTAAAAATGAAATGTATATGTGTTTGAAGGCCTTATATTGGGCTATTTTAGGGTTAGGAGGAATTTTTTTTAAAAAAAAAGTTTTTTTATTAAGTTTGGGCCCACTTTCTATGACTTGGGCCATGGGTTCGCCCGGGTTCGTGCATGCTGCACATAGGGTGCGGGCCCAACACTCTGGGTTCGCTTGGGTGCGCGGGTTTGCGCACCCTGGCGAACCCATAGTGCTGGGCGTGCACCCTGTGCGCACCCAACACATACCTCCAGATGAACTCGAACTAGGTGCGCACCCGAACCGGGTTTGGGGTCTGCGGTACGAACCCTGCAACATATATATATATATATATATATATATATATATACAAGACTTGGATCTAGCTTAGACTTGGCAAGCTGATTTTTGACTTGCACTCGAACTTAGTGCTTAGACTTGGCCAAGACTTAGCATATGGAAAAAATCATGAAATATAGAGATTTTTAAGGATTTAAAACTTTCATCATACACCATTCAATAAATAAATTTTAAAGACAATAAATTAATTAAATAGAAGATACTTTGATTATATACACAAGTATACATCAATCGCAAGTATAAAAGCGAATTTTAGTTGAAGGAAGCAACATTTTTAGATATATGTATTATAAATATTATTAAGTGTATACAAAACTCATGAATTGTGAAATCCGTGGCATCAAAACAAATATCAAAACTAGAAGTTTAAGTCTATGGCTTAGAGGGGCTTGCATCATTCGTTCCCAGCGATAGGTCCTCAATGATGATGTGGCCATCCTCGATGATGATGTGGCCATGTATCTGCTTGTGTATCAGTGACACCAACATCCAAGTGGTTTGCTCGTGCTCTATCCTTGTCCTTTGTGATGACTACTACCTATTCCTTTAGATCCGTTTGATCAATCCATGCAAGGTCTTCCTTATTTAAGATGGGATCCTTAATCTTGGTGATTTGATTTGATTGTGGGTTAACATCATCTAAAGTGATGGGAGATAAGTTTGTGCCCAAATTTTGTTTGTGACAGAGGCGAAAGTTGTAATGAATATAAACAAGATCATTCAATCTTTGCATTGATAACGTGTTGCACTTCTTAAAGTGAATGTGCTCAAACAAACTCCAATTGTGCTTTCATCTTGAAGCATTGCATTGTTGGTTCAAAACACAAATTGGAATCCTTTGTTGATTTGGCACTTTAGCATCAAACCTTTTCCACAATGCTGTTAGATTAGTTGTCACTGATGTCAAAGGTCCATGAACATCGGAAGGAAACTCCAAGGATAGACCTTATGAAATAATAGATTGCATCATTTATGTTGACTAAAGGCATGTTTATATTCCTAATTGTAGGCCTACCCCCTTATTGTTTACTCACAAAGTTACTTGACCGATTAATATAGAGTAAACAAAAATGGGGAACAACAGTATTATAACAATTTTTTTTTGATAACTCGGAGGAGGTGTCCCCACGACTGGCCAGGCTTCTCTTAAGTTTCCATTACTAGGCAAGACTAGTCCACCTCCGGGTATAACTACGGAGCCCACAACTGCATTACACCTTTTTAAACCTGAGAGCGAGTTGAACCTGAGACCTTGGGGAGCAAACCCAAGACTCAAGCCAACTGAGCTACCCGTTTGGGCTAACAGTATTAGAACATATTATTTACATACATAATGCACAAGACATGTGTTGTATTTTCATTCATTAGATAGGAAATATGTACATCATATAAAAACAGTGCGGTCCTTGACTACAAATGAAACATGAAATATATAGTTGGCCAATGTTGGTTGAGGACACCAATCGTCGACAATTATCCCATACAACTACCCAACTATCAAGGATTAATTCTCGATTATAACATATTTTAATTACATTTTTTTGATTACAAAAGTATTTATTTATTTATTGCTGATTACATTAGCCGCCCCAAAAAAAGAGTCGTCTTCTAGACAACGACAAACAAAATTGGGAGTTGACACCCAAATTACATTTATTGAGATGGAGGGTGTGAGGATGTCCTTGGATGGATGGACGATGTTGGGGTAGATGTCGGCGAGTGTAGCTCTCGTAGCTTGCAAACCTACTTCGTACATATCTTCAACTGGTGCTCAGTCATGATCTCCCACTCCCTTGCTACCTTTACCTCTGCGCAGCCTCCATCACTTGCCATTTTGCTTGGTTAGCTTCTCTCACTTTCTTTGCCAACTGCCTCCATGGCCTTCACTCTCTACTTTGTCTCCTTCTCCATCTCGGTCATCTTAGCCTCTATGGCTGATACTTTGGCTCGCTCATTGGCGGTGAGCTTGGTTTGCTGAGCTAGTTGATCTTGGAATTTTTGTGTATGCTCGGCTAGCTCTTCTCATACCTTCTGCATCAATTGCAGAGCCTCAATCTTCTCCTGTACCACCTCGTCTGTGGATGTCATTTGTCGTTTTAGCCTATAGAATGCATCCCTGAAGGATGCCTCTATACCAAATAGGGTTGAAACCAAACGACCATCTCTCCCTCCTACTGAAGGCCTTGCTAGAGGCCAAGCCTGTAACATCGCTGGAGTCTCAACTCCAGGCCATCCTTTGGAAGTGAAGCAACGAGCGAGTTCTCCTTTGCACCCTGTCTGTACGAATGCCAATATCCGCTGCACCTCCTTTGCCACCAATGGAGATTGACCTATGTCCAACTGTTTGGATATGTTTCCTATTTCCTGCATCACTACTGCCATTTCTTGAAGTTCCTGAATGTACCTCTGAATTGTCCCCAAAGGGTCTTACTCATTGGGTTTGGCTATCTCAATGATTAGCCCTTCGGATCCACTTGACTCATCCTCCTTGTCTTCGCTCGATGGGTTGGGCTGTGCTAACTCCTCTTTAGCCAAAGGTGGCTCAAGTATTTGAGATGTCTCCCCACTCTCTTGAGTGTGCACTATATCCGGTGGGTTTGAGTTTGGTTCTGCACCCTCAGTCACCATAGCTATGAAATTCTGATGTAGACCCTCACCTTCGTCACCATGGCTGTGACATTTTGCTCTAGATCCTCGGCCATAACTCCCGAAGGACTTGGTGAGGGGAATGCTGGAACCTATAATGGTAACCCAAACATATTCAACCACTTATCTATTTGCGCCACATTGGTAGGTGCGAGAATATCCCCTAGTAATGTCTTTGGTGGTGCAAAAATTGTAAACGATGACATTGGCGGTGTGCCTCACCAACTTTGATTTTAAATGGTACCATCCACCTTAGCTTGAATTTGCCGGGCTTCAATTTGTTACGGCTGTTATATTTGAGAGCCAACTGTCTAGGCTGGAAGTTTGCGCGTTGAAGGTGTTTGTCGTGCCAATACTTTGTTCTTTTCTATGTCACCTCCGTGACTCATTATGCAGTACTCTCTTCTCATCCAACTTGTTTAATTGAAATAGTCATTCCTTCAAACTTTCCGTGTCGCCTAGACGATGATCCTCAGACTAGGCACCATGTACTCGGCAAGAACTACAACTTCCTGAATGTACATCAATTGAAAGGGTGTGCGGCCTGTTATCACATTGTACGTCATACGGTATGCCCATAGTACGACAAGTAATTTTTCTTCCCAGTCAACTTCCTCGATGCCACACAACTTGTAAATGATCGAGACTAGTACCTTGTTTGTCGAATCTGCTTGTCCGCTTGCTCTTGGGTAGTACGGACTTGACAAGTTGTGAAAGATCTAGAACTCCACTGTCATCAGGTGAATAACATGGTTGACGAAGTGCCCTCCCCTATTGCTTGTAATTTGTATCCGGATGCCGTATCAAGTGACTATCTTTTCGTAGATGATTCTTGCTGTACTAATTGCCGTGTTGTCTGGTAGTGCCCGAGCCTCTACCCATTTGGTCAAGTGCTCGGTGGCAATGACTATTTATCTACACTGATGTAATTGGTTGACTTTCAACGGACCAATGAAGTCCAATCCCCATCGCTCGAATAGTTCTTGAGGTTGAGACAGAAAGAGCAACATGTCCCTCTTTAGCGACTTGCCAACTCTTTGACAAGTATCACATCCAACCACCCACTCTCGGCCGTCGATGTGCAACATCGACCACCATAGTCCGGCCAACAAGATTTTGCGTGCTGTAGCATTTGGCCCCATATGTCCCCTTGCCAATTCTTTGTCTGCCTCCTTAAGTACTTCAAGAATTTCTTCTTCCATGATGCATTGCTGAAGTACTTGGTCTGACCCCATCTTATATAATAGCCCATTAATGAGTTTGAATGTTTTGACTTTTAGTACTAGTTTCCTTTGTTCCCCTAGTGGCATCTCCTTTGAAAATGTGGACGTCGACAGGTACTCTTCGATGTCTTGTACCATGGAGGTAGTGTTGCGATTTGGAATAGGTGTGCATCTCGAAAGTTCTCATTCACTCCTAGTGGTTTACTTGATTTTATCCTGGAAAGTTGATCGGTGATGACATGGCTCTTTCTTGGCCGAACAATGATAGTGAAGGTGAACTCTTGTATCAACAAGAGCCATCGGTTTACCCTTCTTTGAATTATGTGCTTGTTCACTAGGTACATGAGGGCTTGGTGGTCAACGTAGAATGTGAAGGGTGTCGCCAACAAGTAATCCCTGCACTTTTGTACGGAATAAACCATTTCTAATGCTTCTCTCTCTATTGTACTATAGTTCTTTTGTGCCTTTGCCGACTGGTGAAGAATACCGAGTGCTCTAGCCCTTGCGGTCCCACTTGTGCTAGTGTTGCTCCTATCGTGTAGCTGATGCATCAAAATGCACATGAAAATTTTTACTCCAATTTGGGTACGCTAGGATTGGTGAACTGATTAGATGTACTTTCAACTCTTGAAGGCCTCTTCCTATGCATCTGTCCATACAAATGGTTGTCCTTTATTGGTGAGTACATCTAGTGGATAAGAAATCTGGGCAATTTTTTTGATGAATCTCCTATAGTATCCCACATGGTTGAGGAATGACTTTACTCTAGTAATGTTTTGGGGTGGTTCCATCTATATGTGCTGGGTGAAAATTATGTAATCAACTTTTCAATAGATTACACAACCTAGACTTCAGCCACAACTATGTGAGATATAATCTCTCCTCTCAAAAAGGGGAGGCGTCCTTCTTATTGCTAATAGAAGCTATGGTAAAACTAATAAAGTATTTACACAATGTACACTATAGTTACGAAATGGGGGGGTGTTACATTCGTGCTTCTCTCTTTTTTTCAGAGAAGATGTTTTATGATGCTTCATGGTTTGGAAGTTCTAGATCTAATAACTGAAACGTAACATAAAACAGTAATGCCAATACCTCTCTCTTGTCAAAGCAAAGCATAGAGATACCAGATGTGATTTATAATAACAAAGTAAAGGAAAAGGGAAAGCTCACGAAGGCACAAAGTCTTTTCGTAGCTTTTTCAATGCTGGATCTACAAAAGTATCGTTTGTCACATTAGAAGCACAAAGTCTTCTTAGATGCAGCAATTCCTCGAACCGCATGAATGATTACAAGCACAAAGTCTTGTAGATCTTTCAACCAAAATATCCACACATAAAAGTAAATCCAAATAATAGATGTAACACAAAGTTTACATAAACTACTTGAAGGCCTTCAAATACCATTCGCTAATCACCACCAGTCTTACTCAAATCCAAAGAGAATTGATTCCAACACAAAGTCTGGCATGCAACTTCCTTCTTTATTGATTAAGTTCAGTTTCACAAAATTGAACACAAAGTTTCAATGTTCGTTTCAAAGGGGCAGCACTTCATTGCAAAATACTAAAAGGTAACTATTACAATAGGAATCTGTCTTATTTATAGAAAAGAGAGAAGAGCTAATCTAGGAAATTAATGGAGTAAAGTTAGGGAATTAGATGAGCAAAAATAGGGAACCCTAATTTTGACTGAGTCAAAGTGTAATTTTTCTCTGTGGAATTATATCTCATATATTTTGGTGTAATTACACTTTACAAAATGACATTTAAGATGTCAAAAACTATTTACAAAATGCATATGAGAATGCATCAAAATATTCAACGCTGGAAGATCAGGAGTCTTCATGGTTCCTTGCTTGGGTGCAGAAGTCTTCATATTTCTTCCTGGTCTCTTGCATGAATTTGTTATCCAGACCAATGGTGTAATCCACAATGGTGTGAATCCTCGTGACTGATCTCCTGGCGGATGAAAGAACCTTTTTGCACTTATCAAGATGCGTCTTAAGGTTATCAAGGGCGAGCCTGATATCACAAAGATCATTTATAGAGGCATTTGAAAAGTTTGCTCTCTCTACTTGACTCATGATGGCTTCTTTGAAGGTCTGTGATAGTTCTGTGGCTAGAAGGAAGATATGGTCTTCTTCGAGAAGCTTGCCTGGCAACTCCTTAACTCTTTTTTCAAGAATAATCCGATGTTCTTCCACATCTTCCTGAACCTGGTGGAGATCTTCTATAAGAGATTTGATCGTCTGAATACGATGCTTCAATGATTCTCGTACCTCAACATATTTTTCCTTGTCGGGAATAACCCCGACTTCCACCAATTTATTGAGCTTTACTTGTTTTATTTGTGACCACAATAATAGGCCTTTTTCCATTTCTTTGAGCTCTTGGGAAAGAACAACTTCTTCTTTATCCAACTCCAATTTGAGCTGAGCTATCTCAGTAGCCTTTTCATCCGTGGCAACTATAATTTGAGAACCATGTTCTACAACCTTATTAATGAAGTCACACAACGCTCTGCCTTTGGAGGCAAATTTCTCAGCCTTCTTGATAGCTGGGTCCTCAGGGCTTACCATTGCCAATGGTTGTGCATTACTTGTAGATCCTGCAAGCTTCTTTACAATAGCGACATAATGCTCTGCCCTCTATTTGTATAAGTTTCGAGCTTGCTCCATTTTGTCTAGTCTTTCTGCTAGTATATTCAAAGTCACTTGTGCATCTGCCTTGGCACTTTCATTAGTAACTTTGCCAAGCTGGACTCTTGTTACTATGTAGTCCTCCATATTAACATCTCCTTCCTCTTGAGTTGGAATGCCAATCTCTGCATACTTTTGACCTATTTTGTCAACCTAGAGCCGTGAATATACTTTTGCCTTTTTCTTCCCCTTGGCTTTTGGAGGGGCTATCTCTTGAAGATCGAGCTCTTCTAGGGAAATCATTTGCTTTTTCCTCTTCGATACCTGAGATACCAACCAAGGGGGAAGAGAGGAGGTATGAGCTTCCTGGTTGGCCGTCAACTCTTTTGTTACCGCCACTTTTGAAGGAATGACTGGTATAGCAACAATTGGCGAAGTATCTGTCATTATTGTTCCAAAAACCTGCACATTGAGCTGATTCTGCAAAGAGTCACTCATAAACCTATTAAAGTCAGCTTATGAATTGAGATCATATGATGGGGATGACAAGCTGGGAATAGATGATGGACAACCTGACAAAATGTCAATCGTTTGAATACTTGTTACCGAAGGAGTATCTAGTGTGATTGACGTTGTAGGGAGTGGTGCAATGCCCATTGCGGGTATGGTAGATGTAGGAATAGGTAACGTGGGAAAAGGTGGTGGAGGAGTGTTCGGAATAGGAAGTGTACGAGGAATGTTTGAAATTACAGGTGATGATGACTGGGGAAAATCTTCAGCTACATTCTCAGGTGGAGACATAGCTTGTTCTTCATCATGCCTGAGTTCCTGTTGATCACTCTCTTGATCTTCTAACTCTTTTTCACCTTCTTGGTCACCTTCAGACTCATGTTCATCTTCGGAATGTTCTTCCTCATCAGAGTCTATTTTTTCAGAATCTTCATCTTCATCTTCAGCAGATTGATCACTTGAATTTTCTTCTTCATCGAAATCTATCTCTTCGAAAATAGACTCCTTTCCTTTCAAGTGGGATGGTTTAGATTCCGTTCTTTCTTCTTCACGGATGGCTCGAGCATCCTTCTTGCCAATAGTGAACTTAATCCTAGGGCCTTTTTTGGAAGAAGTGGGAATAACCGCTGATTTATCTTTTGGGCGGGATTCTTGTTGTAGATTGACTTGTGCTCCAGACTCTTCTCCTTCAGACTTTGTTTTGAAAGTCTTCATTTGAAAACCATGCTTATGTAACCATTCAACAGTGTTAGCCAAAATTGGTGCCAACCTTTCTCTAATGGGAACGCTCTCCTTCTTTGACCATTTAATTGCAGGCAAGGGTTTCTTGAAGATCTGTTGTTCATCATAAGCAACATTCAAGATGTTGCTAGGATTTGTGAAATCCTCTGGTAGGTCAGCAATACCAAGATCCCTGATCTACTGAACATTCAACCTGCACCAATCCATCTTACGAACAACCTCTTCGTCTCTGCAATCGGCCCAAATGTCCTCAAAGTGATATCCATGTTTATGCCCCTTTTTCAGCCTCTTTCTGACATCTCGGTAATCAAAATCAAGTCTGTGTTTGTAGGTCCTGATCGTCATGATCTGCATCTCGGCATAGACTGATTTTGCCTTTTGCACACTCTTGATGGTATATCTACCAATTGTTAGTGGGAACTTAAAACCAGGTTTATGAATCCTTCGACGTTCCTTGTGAACTGAAATCAACTGCTTGCGTAACTCCATCAAAATCCACTTGTCTGAAGATATCTGGGCAGCATGTAAGGGAAGCCAGTGTAGCATCCTACCCTTATGTAAGTAAAAGTCGGGAATTGAAGGTATACGCATCCGACCTTACTTACCACCTTATAGGCTTCATCAGATACTCTCTTTTTCTTGAGAGTTCGGTCAAAGCTGAAAAGTAAAGGCACAAAGAAGGCATCGATGACCCTCCTGAAATGATGATGGCTTTCCTTTAGCTCCAACTAGTAGAAGTAATTATATATAGGTGTAGAAAGCCGGTTCCCTTTTGTAGATAAGCTTGGGAATTGTCTCATCACGACTGCAAGGTACACTAGGTATGAAGTCATATAGAACTTCAAGGTGGTTGGCACATTAATCAACTGCTCATGAATTGCATCACTGATTTGTTTACCCCAGTCAATATAAGCCTTCTGCCTTCTTATGATTCGAATGTACTCATACATCCAATCATGAAAATGAGATGTTTCTGGTAGTCCCCTCACTCTGCTCAAAAGTATTATCATATCTCTGATATCTTCCTTGAAGTCAGCTCGAGGAAGTCCCTTTGGCCATCTGGAAATAGTATGCCTAGGTTCTTTCAACCATTGACTGTTTATCAGATACTTAGCCTTGTTCAGATCTGAGTCATAGACCTCCTGCGCTGATTGTATTGAAATGTCAATGTACTTCTCCATTTGCGGGACTTTGAAGACAATATCAAAGAAGTCTGGATCTAGTCTCAAAACCTCGTGTCCGAAAGAATCAATGACACTTCTGCTTTCTCGGATATAGTGAGATGCAACTTGGAGGACAAACTCCGTGTGATGCGCAGTAGTTGGGAATGTAGAGACAAGATGTAAGTTACTGTGCACAATAGCTCTTAGTGAGTCTTCGAGAGGCTTTTGTTTGGTCCTTTTCACAAACTCAACAAGGTCTTGATGTTCAACCTCTATGTCCTTGATCTCATCAACTTTTGAAATTACTACTGTTGGCGAATAAATGCCTTGGTACTTGTATTTCATCTTGCCTTCAGCTTTTGAAGACGAAGGAGGTTTCTTAGCTGTCATTTGAGATCACTTCAGCTTCAATTAGGAAAGGATCCCTTGACGAGATCAGTCACTGAATTGCAAATAAGAATCAACAACTGTTAGCTAAAAAGAAGCATTGGGATGCGTGAAGCAAGGAGAGATGTCGAGCAAGCATGATGTGAGTGATGAAGCACGCAAAACGATGCAAGAAATGGACGAGAAGTGGTTCGGAGAAAAAATAGATAGTCTCGAAATGTTTTCTGACAAGTGCAGGAAAAAGTGCAAGGGCGCTGATTTTTAGGGGAAAATAGGACTTGGTGCAATGGCACTGAAAAAGTGCGCCATTGCACCTAGTCTTAGAAACTTTTTGGTGAAAGAATGTCAGGGCGCTAAATTTCAGCACCTTGACACTTTGCTCATAAAAGAACAAATTTGTAAGGGTGATCCAAAAGCGTGCCTTGAGTATGAGGAGAAGAAATATTTGCAAGGAAAGAACAAGATTTTGAAATAAAACTAATGGTATAAATTTCATTTTCAGAAAAATGAATGATTCCAAGTTTACAAAAAATGTGGGAATCTCGAAAACCTCATTATGCATGAGAGAAATGAAAGAGAAATGAAGAATGAAAGAGAAATGAAGGATGAAATGCAAGAATGAAAAGATGTGATTGAGGCAGAAGAGAGAGAGATGAACAAAGACACTTTATGGAAGTATGAAGATTCCTATAGAGAAAAACATGATTTAAGAAAAACCCACGTTTCTGAGAGAGAGCACACGTTTTTGTCAAGGAGGCACATTTTTGGTCAAAAAATAAAAACCATTAAATGAGTGATTCAAAAATCAGAACATGAGAATGGCGAATAATGGACATACCCGAAACAATGTGGAAGAATCGAGCCAAAACTTGAAAAGATGGCTATGACTGAAAAAACCCGTTTTCCTATGGTGAACTTGGTCGACCAGCAAGAGGAGAAATGAATAACAAGATAAAAATGAGGAGAAATGAATAAGAATCACTTTTAAGTGATCTGGAAGTCTTTAAAATCAACTTAAGTCGACCAACTAATTTAGGCATGAAAAGTGGCAAACTTAGTGAAAAGTGAAAACAAGCTTAAAAAGGGCGCCCTAGCCAAAATTGGCTAAGTTACCAACTTAAGTGCAACGGCGCACTTTTTCAGTGCCCTTGCACCAAAGTCCAAAATCACTTAAGTGCAAGGGCACCGAAAAAGTGCGCCCTTGCACTTTCAACACTTAGGCAATTTTTCAAAGTGAAGTAGGGCGCTGTTTTTCAGGCCAGTTGCACTTTTCACTACTTTACTAAGTATTGACAGTGAGGACTCGCAAAGGTACTTGTTTCAAAGGTCTTTGTGAGGCGAACGTGGGGGGATGCTCAGATTGACTACCTGAGACTTTGGAACGCATTTCGAGGTGGATTGAAAATCGCCTCATTTTGTGTGCTTGAACACCACGAACCTAGGAAACAGACAAGTTTCGTAGGGGGATTATTCATGGAACAAGCGCTGCTAGTTTCCGCGATAACAATACGATCACCCGAATTTTATTTGGGTCAATCTTCAATCCAACCTTGTAGACTATGCGCCAATATCCCTTGAGGCACCATGAACCGACACTTCTTCGGGTTAAATGCCAGTCATGTTGCTTTGCATTGCTCCATGCATTCTCGGAGAGCCTTCAGATATGTTTGTTCGTCGCTATAAATCGACCAGTCTTCCAAGAATGCCTTAAAGTTCCCCACCGATTACTATGGTGCTCAATTCCTTTTACACCTTCACAAGTCATTATAAGAGGATCATGTGAGGCAAATTGAGTCTGAATAGCCTAATATGGTGTTTAAAATGATAGAAGAAATTAAAAAGTAGATAATGTAATAAGTGAAATAAAATTATAAATATAAAAGTAGATTAAAGTTTTAAAAACAAGCTTAAAAATTTAAAATAAATCAAAGAATAAAATATTGAAATTTCATAAACTTACCTTCAACCACTTTGAATTGGAGGACTTAAACATGGCTTGTGACATATGGAAATTAGTCACAAACATCTAAATCTCATTAGCCTCGATGTAGATTTTCTTTATCCATTCATTATGTGTGCCAAGCTTTTGCATCAAGTTGAGTGAGTGGATGACACATGGTGTTTAAAATATATGCATGTGCCTCACTTGAATCAATAACCCTTAACTTTGCAATTTTAAATGTTTGTTTGTTATGACTTGGACACCGTTTTGAGGCTCCACCATCTCAATGAACTCTATCAAGATGTCAGCAATGAAGTTTGTATATTTCGCCTACCCCTTAGGATGAATGCCCTAAGACACATTGCTTCTTTAGGGCACACAATAATGACATTAATTGGGGGTTTGTGATGCAAGAGCATCTAGGTTCATAGGCAATCTTCCATCACCCAAAAATATATCCTTTTCAGTTTTGCTTTCTAGCTTTTGTTAGTGTAGTTGGTTAGTTTCTCATGGGGGAAAATTTAAAAAATAATTTGGATAAATTGATGATGTCATCTTGTAGAGGAGTTAAATGGGTTGTCATTGATCAAATTTCATGAAATTTGGATGAAAAATGAGCAAATTATGGTCTTGCGGGTTTTCAACTTGCTATGGCACATTTCTAGAGATTTACATGTGAATTGGATTATTGTGGGATTTGAGATTGCTGTGGGTTGCAAGCATTCGGGCCGCAACTAAACCTTTGTGGAAAATCCTAAGTGAATTGGAACTTTGTTTTTGGTTTGATACTTGACGAGCTTTGATGGATTTTCTCGCATTGTGGGAAAAGTGACATCATCCGACCTTGCGGGGATTCCTTGTGCATTGGTACATTTGTGGGAACTTTAGCGCCATCTAACTTTTGCTGGAATTTCTAGGACATCTGCATGTTTGCAAGAATGTTGGTGCCATATGTCTTTTGTAGGAATTTCAAAGGCATTTGAACATGGCGGGGACTTTAGCACCATCTGTCTTTTGCGGAAGTTCCACGTGCATCCGAATGTTTGTGGGTAATTCCTAGTGAATTGAAGAACAAGATTTAATGAATCGATTTTGATGAATAGTTCCGCCTATGATGTTAGCTTGACACATGATGACGTCATCCAGTACGGATTACGGGAACTTATCGTCCAATTGAACCTAAAGTGGAATTTCATGTTTGAAGTTGTTGAATGTGGAATTTCTACTTGCATTTGCATTTGTGGGTTTCCATCTCGCTATTGCACCTTGCGGGAACTTTGAGGTCATTTGGACTTGCAGACTTTTGACCTGCATTTGCATTTCAGTTTCTTGTAAAGAATTGGAGGTTGTATCTGCCTAGTTCAAATCCGATTTGTCTTCCATGGCTGTTGATGGGTAAATGAAAGAAAAGTCACTCAATTGGGATCTTTTGGCAGATTTCAGAAGGTTGATCATGAAAAATGTCAATCTGAATGTACTCTTGTAATTGAATTTTGCTGCCACACATTAATTTCATTGTTTTCTTGGTTATGTAAGAAATAAGGATTTGGTTGCATGATTGGGTAATTTGACAAAATTCCTTAATCTCGATTGCATCAAGTGGTATCAGAGTGAGGTTTTGAGAAGAGTGATTGTTGTGTTCGTTTTAGTGAAGAAACCTTAGAGGAATTTGGTGTGGGTAAGGAAAAGAGTAGACCTACAACTGCAGAAGGTTCGAGGAGACATGACACATAGAGGATGAGGCCAAAGAGGAGTAGCACCATGAGCTGGTGATATGACAATTGTTGAAATGCTGAGAGGAATTACAAGATTGGAAGTGATAGAGGCAGCACAAAGGAGAGGAGTACACGCTGAAGATGTTAGTGAGGATGAAGAAGAAATGGTGGTAGGAGAAGAAGCAAATGAAGGAAATGAAGAAGTAGACCAAAGAGAGGAAATATTTTTGAGGGCAATGGCTAGAATGAGTAGTAGACCAAGGATAGACCCTTCCAATTTTAATAGAAACTTGAACATTGAAAAACTTATAGATTGGATAATCAAAATGGAGAAATATTTTTATTTTGAAGGAACAAAGGATGACAAGAAGGTTAAGTTTGCTTGTATGAAGCTGAAAGATCATACATCTTTATGGTGGGAACATTTGTAGACACAAAGACAAAGACAAGGCAAGGACAAGATTAAGTCGTGGGACAGAATGATGACAAAATTAAGGGCAAAATTCCTACCAGCAAACTATAATTTCAGAGGAAGAGGAAGCTTTGGAAGAAGAAGAGGTAAAGGTTTCAATGGTAGTTGTTACTAATGTGGTGAACTAGGCATAGAGCATTTGAGTGTCCATAGATATAGCAGAGCAGTAGTAAATGCTAGGAGGCCAAAATTCATGTGGCCCAAGTAGAAGATGAAAGTATAGCTTCACCAAAGTATAGCTTCAGCAACACATAGAAGAAATTTGTTTAGGACCGGATGTAAGTCTGGAGGGAAATGTTGCAATGTGAGCATTGATAATGGAAGCATTGACAATCTTGTGTATGAATAAATGGTGGAGAAGTTGTAGTTGAAGATGATGAAACATCCTAGTCCCTACAAGGTTTCTTGGTTGTAGAAGGGACATCAATTACTGATAAGTGAACAATGTTTGGTGGTGAATTTTCATATAGGGAGTTATAAAAATGAAATAATGTGTGATATCATGCTAATGGATGCATGCACATTTTGTTGGGTAGACCTTGGCAATATGATAGGGGCTATTCATGATGGCAAGACCAATTGTTATAAAATAAAGAAGAATGGGAAGCAACATAGCTTGAATCCTATGAAGGATAAGGATGAGGAGGTAGAGAAGAATCCCAGAGTTTGCTTGGTAATTGGGAAACAATTTTTGAAAGATCTGAAGAAGGAGAAGGAATGCTATGCTTTCATTCCTAAACTTGCAGAGGTTAGGACAACAAAGGAGGAGGAGGTGCCTGGCGAGTTACAAGATATGTTGAGTGAATTTTCTGAAATTTTGAAGAAAGAATTATCTAATGCATTACCACCGATGAGGAGCATTACTCATTGTATGGATTTGATACCAGGGGCTAGTTTTCCAAGCAAGGCACTGTACAAAATGATTCCAATGGAGATTGAGGAGATTAACTATCAAGTGCAAAAATTGCTTGACAAAGGTTTGATTAGAGAGAGTTTTAGTCCGAGTGTTGTACTTGCAAAACTCACACCAGAGGAGGACAATGAATGGCGGATGTGTACAGATTCAAGAGCCATAAACAAGATAACTATCAATTACATATTTCCTTTGCCCCAGATGGACGACATAATGGATTGCTTGAGTGGAGTAGACTACTTTGCAAAGATAGATTTGAAGAGTGGACACCATCAAATAAGGATTAGAGGAGATGAATGGAAGACTACGTTGAAGACAAAGGATGGTCTATACGAGTGATTGGTAATGCAATTTGGGTTGACAAATGCCCCAAGTACCTTCATGCAATTGATGAATGATGTACTAAAATCCTTTCTTGGCAAATTTGTAATTGTATACATAGATGATATTTTGATTTTTAGTAAATCAAAAGAACATTTGGCACATATTAGAGCATCTTTGCAAAGATTGAAGGAAGAGAAGCTACTGGTGTTTAAATAAATGTAGTTTCATGAAAAAGGAGCTAGTGTATCTAAGATTTGTGGTGTCAGAGGAAGGTCTGAAAATGGACGTAGAGAAGGTTGAGGCTATTGTTGATTGCTCTTCACCAAAAAAAATGTTTGAAGCTAAAACTTTTCATGGCTTAGTGAGATTCTACAATTTGTTCATACAGAATTTTGATGGAATTTGTGCTCCAATCACAAAGACAATGAAAGGTTGTTGGAGAGAATTTGTTTGGACAGCTGCAGCAGAGAGGAGTTTCTAATTGTTGAAGGGGAAGTTGATTGCACAATTGATGTTAGCATTTTTAGATTTTGGATTTTTTTTTTCAAATTGATTGTGATGCAAGTGGAACAACCATTGAAGGTGTGATAAGTCAAGAGGGTAGACCCATAGCATATTTCAGTGAGAAGTTGAATGAAGTCAAAAGAAAATACTCGGTTTATGATCAAGAGTTATATGCCATTGTGCAAGCGTTGAAGAGGTGGAGACATTTTTTGCTGCCCAAGGAGTTCATGCTATGCACAGATCATCATGCTTTACAATTTATAAATAGCCAAGGTAAGTTAAACTAGAGACACATGAAATGGATTGAGTTCTTAGAAAGCTATTCTTTTGTTTTGAAGCATAGGAGCGGACAATCTAATTGGGTAGTTGATGCATTGAGTAGAAGATGTTTGCTGTTGACTGAACTGCGTGTAAATGGTGTGGGCTTTGATTTTATGAGAGAATTGTATGAAGGAGATGCTGATTTCAAAGATGCTTGGATTGCTTGTAAGAGTCCAATAGAAAAGGATAGGACTCCATGGTTGGAATATCTCATCTAGGAAGGATTGTTATTTAAAGAGAAGAAGTTGTGTATACCTCGAGGATCAATGAAGGAAAATTTGATAAGGGAAAAACATAGTGGAGGTCTAAATGGACATTTTAGTGTGGACAAGACAACAATGTTGTTGAACAAGAGTTATTATTGGCCAGGTATGAGTGCGGATGTGAAGAAGATGGTGCAAAGGTGCAAAATTTGCCAGCATGCTAGTAGAAATGAACAAAACATAGGATTGTATTAGTTTTTATCAATACTAAAGGGGCTGTTTGAACACATTAGCATGGATTTTGTATTTGGACTGCCTCAAACACGAAGAGGTAATGACTCTATTTTTGTTATTGTGGATAGATTTTCCAAAATGGTACATTTCATCCTATGTCAAGAGAGTAGTGCTGCCTCCCCCATAGCCACATTATTTTTCAAGGAGATAGTTAGGTTGCATGGTCTACCTAAGAGCATAGTTTCCGACAGAGATACAAAGTTTGTAGGTCATTTTTGGCGCACCTTGTGGAAGAAGTTGGGAACACAGTTGGGTTTTAGTTTGGCCTACCATTGTCATACAAATGGTCAAATAGAGGTTGTGAATAGAAGTTTGGGAAATTTATTGAGATGCCTGGTAGGAGACTAACCAAATTAGTGGGACTTAATATTGGCTCAAGGAGAGTTTTCCTATAGTGGTTTAGTGAATAGGATTGTGGGAAGAAGTCCTTTTTCCATTGTTTATGGATGTATCCCAAGGGGAGTAGATGAGTTAAGGGATAGTGTAGATTTGAACAGGCCTAGTGCTATAGAAGAGGATTTTGTTGAGTATATTCATGAGTTGCATAGGAAAGTGAAAGAAAGTTTGGAGAAGAGTGCCATCAAATACAAGGAAAAGTGCTGATATGCACATAATAAAACAAGATTTTATGGTAGGGGAGATGGTAATGACACATTTGTGAAAAGAAAGGTTTCCATAGGGAACATACAATAAATTGAAGTGGAAAAAGATAGGCCCATTTAGGGTCTTGAAGAAATTTTCATCCAATGCTTATGAAATAGAACTTCTAATAGGGATAGACATATCTCCCATTTTCATTGTTGTAGATTTGTATAAGTATTATGAAGGGGAGATGAGTACACTAAGGAATATAGATACAAACTTGCAGGATGCACAAGAATGGATAGCCTAACTATTTGGAAAGAAGTTTGAGGATATAGACAAGGTGATTAGTTCCCAAGTGGCAAAGAAGACCAAAAGAAAAGAGTACATAGAATATTTGGTTTGTTGGAAGGACAAGCCTAAGGGTTAAGCCTCTTAAATGAGTGTTGAAGACATGGCTAAGTATGGAATCCCAATTCTAGACTTGGAAAAATGTTCATGAGTTTCAAACTCATGAAACATTTCATTTACCCAACATGTCTGATGCAGGAGCATTTGGGTTCACAGGTAAATCTTGCATCACCCAAATATATTTCCTTTTCAGCTTTGCTTTTTGGATTTTTTTAGTGTAGTAAGTTAGTTGCTTAGGGGGAAAAATTTCAGAAATAATTTGGATAAATTGATGATGCCATCTTGTAGAGGAGCCAAATGGGTTGTCACAGATCAAATTTCATGAAATTTGGATGGAAAATGAGCAAGTTATGGTCTTGCGGGTTTTCAACCCACTATTGGACATTTGCGGAGACTCACATGTGAACTAGATGATTGCAGGATTTGAGATTGCTGCGGGTTGTGGGCTGCAATTGAACCTTTGCGTAAAATCCTAAGTGAACCAAAAGTTTGTTTTGGTTCAATACTTGACGTGTTCTGATGGATTTTCTTGCATTACGGGAAGGTGATGTCATTCGACCTTGCAAGTATTCCTTGTGCATTGGTACATTTGTAGGAATCTTAATGCCATCTACCTTTTGTGTGAATTTCAAGGACATCTGAATGTTTGCGGGAATGTTGGTGCCATTTGTCTTTTGTAGGAATTTAAGACATCTGAACATGGTAGGGATTTTGACGCCATCCGTCTTTTGTGGAAGTTCCACGTGCATCGAATCTTTTGTGGGTAATTCCTAGTGACCTAAACATCATGATATGATGAACTAGTTCCAATGAATAGTTTTGCCTATGATGTTAGCTTGACACGTGATGATGTCATCCAATATGGATTGCGGTAACTTACCGTTCAACTGAACTTGAAGTGGAATTTCATGTTCGAAGTTGCCGAATGCAGACTTTCTACTTGCATCTGCATTTGTGGGTTTCTAGCTTGCTATTGCACCTTGCAGGAACTTTGAGGTCATTTGGACTTGTGGACTTTTGACCTGCATGTGCATTTCAGTTTCATGTAATGAATTGGAGGTTGTAATTGCCCAGTTCAAATCCAATTCGTCTTCCATGGCTTCCGAAGGATAAATGAAAGAAAAGGCACTCACTTGGGATCTTTTGGCAGATTGCAGAAGGTCGATTATCAAGAATGCTAATCTAAATGTACTCTTGTAATTGAATTCTTGTGCTAGACATTAATTTCATTGTTTTCTTGGTTTTTTAAAATTTTTTTTGTAAGAAATAAGGATTTAGCTGTGTGATTGGGTAATTTAACAAAATTCCTTGATCTCAACCGCATAAACTTGTTTTTGCAGTCTTTCCATCCGTAAAAAAATACATTCTTGTTTTGACTCATGAATCCCTAATTGGCTACATTGAAGTGTCTACAAACTTTCTTTCCTTGGCCATTAAGGTGGTACATGCTTTCTCATGGCTAGGACTTGTATACCCGAGGATGCCTCTTTAATTCTCCTCACTATTTTTTGCTAGTTAGGTGATTTAATGAGGTTGAAAGTGCTGAACACAAGGCAATGCTGAGATGGGGGTGGGGTGAATCAGCATACATTAAAATTAAATCATTGCCATTTGTAGATAAAACATCACATCACATGAACTGAAAGAACAACAAAAAGGAAAACATGCACCACACTATAACACCAGGATTTTTGCATGGAAAACCCAATGAAGGAAAAACCACGGTGAGAGTTACCTCACAATATAAAAGCTTGTTGATGAAAGATAGCTTAGGTCAGATATAAATGATGATTGCTATAAGCATCATCTTCATTTATATAAGATCAGATTACTCTTCATATTTATATTTCTGGAAATAAGTAAAATCAAATTTATAATGCATGTATAAAATTCGAATTAATAAATGATGTTTAAAATCTGCATTTGATATAAATCGAATTTCATTCTACCACTCACACATATATTAATATGTGTTAACCGAATTAAATTCGGTCTTGCTTGAGACCCGCACACGCCCAAGGGACACGTCCCATGAGCGGACGTGCCTCCACCTTGTGGAGACACGTCCTCTCATGAGATGCGTCTCTTGTGAAGGCGTGTCTCAAAGATATATATGGTAGTTCATTGGTGATATGCAAAACATCGAAATCTATAAATCTTCTGCAATCAGCACATTCAGCATAAGTAATTTAAATTTGGAAATTTAAATCTGACTTAGAATTTTGAGTAGAATTCTTACACTTAGAATTTCATAAAAACCTTTAGGCTTCCAATTTGATTGAAGATTTGATTACATTTACAAAGCTTACTGTTTAAATGATTTACAATGTAGTTTAAGGATCACTGCTTATTGACTTGCAAACGTTGAAGTAGAGACAACTTTAGGAGCAAGATACAAAGGACCTAATGAGACTCACTGTCTCACACCAGTGCACATGAAATTTAGAATAAGAAAATGATTATGAATTGCTTTGGAGAGGTATCTAACACATGCTGATGATGTAGTCACTATTTTGCTCAAATTACCCTTCACATTGATTTTAGACACTTCATCTTTTTCATTTTGTACTTTTGCTGTTCATTCACATTTCATACCTTTACAAATTGATTTGATCTTGTATATATATCTTTTGCAAAAACACAAAACTTCAATTAAGTCTGCTCCAAGATGACCGTTGGATGAAATGATTGATTTTGCATGAGTTGGCTTCAAAACACATTAAAAAACAAAGAGATTAAGTTGTGGAATTGAAATATACCCCTTAATTTTCAGTCACAACAATGCAAATCATGCACCCGTTAAGAATTAGCTCTAAACCAAAACATAGCTGAAACCATAGATGGCAACGAGTTTTTTTGAGTTTAACTCGCGAGAATGAGTTTTTCCGAGTTTATTCGAAAAACTCGCGAGTTTTTGCCGAGTTTATTCCAAAAACTCGACACCAAGAATGTGCACGCAAGATCCTTTTGCAAGGCCAGGTGCTAACATATGGTGGAGTGCTAGATATTAAACTGAAATACAACTTCTTCTGCTAATGCAGGCATCCACAAGTGGTGGGAATACTCCACTTATTTCGTGGGTGTGATTATTACAAACATTTAAAGGCGGCAAGCCAGCCAATTAACCTCACTTCCACTTAAACTGTGGGGGGTATACAATCCACACAACCACTTTATTTTCGTGGGGGGAAAACAACAAAGTAAATTGCAGCAAGTAAACAAATTGCTGTTAGTACTACTAATCAGCTTACAAACAATTACTAAACAGCTGCAATATATCAACAATGAATTCTCAAAATAAGCAATGGTTAGAGTATCACTTCCTCTAACGTTTGCAACTTGAATAGGTGAATGAATGAAGCTCAAAACAGCATAATAATAAAACTTAACTAATCTGATTAGAAGCAAAAGGTACAGAAAATCAGACCAGCAAGCTATAGATTCACCAATTTGGACGAAACTCCTCCGAAACAGCTCCGAATGCTTCCATACCACAGTCGATCAACAGCTGGAAGCAAGGCATCCAAAATCCGTTGGAAACTCAAGCCAGAAACAGGTGGAAACAACAGGCACAAATTCCAATGCAAGTACCAAATGGTACAGCCCCTCAAGGAGGTCGACTTGCTCTTAAAAATCAGGAACTTGATAATTAAATCTGCAAATTTGCAGGAAGGGGCGCCCTCCACAGTAGAACAACTTGGGCCAACACCCAGAACGAAACCAAAATCAATGTTGAAGCTATGAACAAAAAATAGCTTCAGCCAGGTCAAATCACTAACTTGCAAAAACAGGCTTTACATTAGCAACCTGTTTGATTTCATCAAATTGAAGCTCCATTTGTATTTCTATGTGAAATACAGTCATAATGATCCACCTAGGGAGCCATAGTTTCAGGCCCGAAGAATGGAATGAATTCGCTAAGCTTCCCCTTAGCTAGGTTCTGGATTCAAACCAGCAGCATAACTTTGCTTTCCAATTTCCAAGATGATCTACAAAGAGCAAAACACCAATATATAAGCTTCAAATTGGCAAATGAAGCAAACTATAACTCCCAACAAGAAACTGTTCAATTCCTCCAATGGACGCCACCTTTTAGCAATTATTTTATTAAAAATATCAAAACATTTCCCTTTTAGGCATCCATTTCAAGTTGCAACAATAAACATTTAAAACAAACATTTAAATGCTTATGAAAATCGACCCCCTTATGTCCCCTTCATTAAGACAACTTAAAGTCATCAAGCCTAGGCATGGGGTACAACTTCAAGATATGAAAATTGACTAAGTCTGGGACTCAGTCCAAGGAGGGATAGAAGCCAAAACCCAAAGCCAACATTCAAATTGATTCTACCGGAAATAGAATGATGACTTGAGCAGAATTGCTGATGGTGCTACTTACTAAAAATAGCCAATGCCAAAAATAGTAAGTTAACTTCAAAACCCTTCAAAAAGCCAGCTGAACAACCACACTGCCCAGAATGTGAATTGCAGATGATTGAACTGCTGCTAGAAAGATACTGCTATAAATAGGCTTACTAAAAATAGCAACTGCTATAAATAGTAAGTTTGCAAAACTTCATCTGAGCAGTAATCATGACTTACTATATTAGTAAGTGTTTTCCAGACACCCTCTGAGTCCAATCCAGGAAGCCAACATGACTTACTATAAATAGTAAGTGCTTGGAAAAGTTATCAGATGGAGATGCATGATGCACCATTCTGAAGCTCTCTGAAAACCCAAAAAACTTCACCAGACATGCATTAGAACCCCATGCATGCAAGCCCTCAAAACTGCATCTGAAACCTCCTAAAAAATAGGAAACCCTAATTTTCAGTTCTGCTTAGCCTATGAGTTTTCGGAAATAGGCTAAAACCTCAAGAAGAGCGTAGGGCTAAAATGGGGACATTACAGGAATGTCATACACTATGCCGGTGCCCAAATGCATTACAACACATTCTCCAAGACATGATTAATTGATTAGGATGAACTGCAAGAAGTGAAACAAGTCATGTTGGCCCAAATAGTACAAGTGCCATCAACACTGTTACAACTTGACTTCATGGCACCTGGGAGATATTAAAAACACCACGCAGATCAAGATATGAACATTAAATGTAATCCACAATATCCCTTCAACCTTTTCCAAAAAGATTTGATGAATAAATGCTAGCACGCTTTAAGAAGCTTGATGAAAATGCAAAAATAGAGCATTTCAGATCAATTATAACACACTGTTAATTGAAGATTTAAGCTTGTGGACCTCTATCACACTTGATACTGTCAAATAATGTGTATTGATCACTACTGACCATATCCTCAAAGCCGCAAGACCAAACCTGCATCTTCAGAGGAATGCAGAGCATTCCAACCAACCTTTATCATTGCATTGCACTTTTTGGACATAAGCCAAAACATTGTCAACTATAACTTTGACTGCGGAAAGTGTGAAGACTTGATTTTCTGGATATAATATCTTCATAGCATGGTCATCATTTCATTTGAATTGCAAGATTGAATCTTATACCGTAGATGGCTGCGGACCAAAAAAACATGATACGGCCTTAGGGTATACTCAGTTAGTGCCTTATTAGCCAATCTTCTTCAACTTATCTCATCATGCGATACATGAACTCAAAATGATATCAAGGTAGACATATTGTATATATATTAGGACATGAGTATCATTCTCCACACCATACATAGATCACCATTCTTACTTATATTCCCCTGCAAACTTGCCTCAACTCATATCAATTATGCAGCAACTAACTCCAGAGAATGTACATATCTCAACAACACATCTGACATCAATGACAACCTAAAAAGGGTTGACATCAATGGCAATACTTATTGCCAACAATCTCCCCCTGTGTTATTGATGGCAACACACATATACTTCTCTCCCCCTTTGACATCAAGGGCAAAGGGCATGATATCTTATATTTACAACATCCCAAAATTGAATAGACCCCCCCTTACAATATACTCCCCCTTAGATGGAGATTCCTCAAAAATAGATAATAAAAAAAAACTTCAACACAAGGACTGCTATCTTCCTCAAAAAGCTTTACAAGAACAAAATTATCTTACTTACACCTTTGCAACACCCTTAGAAGGTAAGATTTTCTTGCGAGTTTCTTTGAGTTGCGCTAGAGTTGCAACCCAGTTTTCTTTTGCAGAGACAAGGATATGATTTTGACATTCAAATTTTATGCACAAATCCTCTACCTTATCTATATTGCATGGAGTCTTCATCATTTTCATAGTCTTTTCTACTTCCACAAGTACCCCAGAAAGTGAAGCCAGTCTCAGGCTGACTGCTTCCCTCAACTGACCAAACTGTCTCTCTAATTGATTTCTTTGATCCTGAAGCAGAGACAACTAGACATGAAGATTTTCTAAATGTGCTCTAGCAAAACCATCTTTATCTTTTGAAACGTCATATATTCCAGCCATTTGAGTGATTTGTGACTCAATGGAGTTAATTTGATCCTTGATACACTTAGTGGAGATAGGCCATCTTAAATAGAATTGGTATAAGGCAATGGCTTCATCCACAGTCTTTTTGAATGTTTCCAAATTTTCTTGCAATTTATTGTGTGCACTAGCACACCTATCAGATATTTCAGCCATTCTTTTATCATTCATCTTTCTCAAAACTTCTTTCTCTGCCTTTTGTTCAAATTGAGAGGAATGATCCTTAAAATAATCCATTAACAACTTCAACTTTTGTTCTGGAGGCAGGGAGGACTCTATGCTTACCTTAGGTAAACCTTCATGAATGATCGTCATAGCATCCTTAATTAGTTCATCCCTTTTCATGTGCTCTTGTAGAATCTCCTTTCTTGCAGAGGAATGCAGAATGCCACCAAGTTGTAGCTTATGGAGAGGAGAGATTTTAGACAGGTCAACCTTTCCTTCATGAGTGGGGATTTGCAGAAGTTGGGGGGTTACCACAGGTTGGAACTGCAACTGCAAAGATAGTAGAGCTTTGAGAGAATTTGAAGATGAGGAACTTTGATCTTTACCCACAAAAACATCTTATTTCTCAACACCCTTATCTTTTGTGTCTTGAACAAACTTAGGATTATCTTCTCCATCTGTGCATCACTTTTTGACTTCTCCAAAGAAGCAACATTGTGTTTCGAAGGAGAAACACCAACTTTGTTTTGACTTTCTATGTATTGTGCACTAGAGTTCACTGGAGGATCTATCTCCTTGTTTGGTTTCTTATTACCATTAGTCATATTGCCTTCAAAACAGATAAATCTATGTCCAGAGGAGACACATCAGGAATGTCTTTCAGAATACTGTCATCAGGAGTCACCTCATGTCCTAATTCCCGACCGAATAATGTTTAATTAATTTAGTTAACTAAATATTATTTATTTCCTAAATTAATAATTGGGACATTCATATTAAAGTGACACCAATAAAAGAATAATAAATAATAAAAGTCACTTTATAATATAATAAGGAGATAATAAGTTTGGTGGGAAAACCTAAAATGGTGTCATAAAAGGGACTCTTGGGCTCATTTATGAATATGCTTGATATTTTCTCTTATTGGTGATTTTGGAGTTTTCTTGAAGCTCTGGGATGAGAACCCTAGGGTTTAGCTGGAAGGATCATCCAGATTCTTCATGTATTCTTCATTTCAAAATTCAGAGACGAACTTACAGGGCATTGAGGTTTGGAAAAATCATTAGTGTTCGTTTCAACAAATAATAATATTTTATTGCAAGATATTACAAACCCTGCAGATATCAGGTATATTTGAAGGTCCAGTTTTTATTGTGCAAAGTGCTATTGCAGCAATCATTGGAGGCTTCGTACTAGCACATACTTGTTCGCACTCCTTAAAGAATTATTATTTGTTTAAGAAGTAAAAGATTGTTGGTTGGGACTCTCATGTGGGGGTTAGAAGAGACAAACGGGAGGAAAGGACAAAATAGAGATAATCCATCGTATCTTTTAAAAAGGTAGTTCTTGAGCTTACGTGGACCTTTTAATGGTCAAAGCTTCTATTGCCAACCTCTCAAGATCAAATCGTGGCATTCCTTCCCTTATATCGGGTGTTGTGTGTGTGTGAGCTATTAATAATTATCGGGCTTCACATGAGACAAATCGAATCACGTAATGGGTTTGATTGTTCGATGAGAGTATATTGGCTGCCACATCCAAGCTATAATATCTAAAGGGAATTTGTGGGATACTTGGGTTGATCATTTGTGGAGTCTTTGTGAGACGTCAGTATTTGAGATAGACTTCTGAGCAAGACGTGGTCACACCGAAAGGGGAGACACATTCCTTACCTAGGCGTGATTTTTCTTGGGTGGTTCGAGCCTGTTTGAAGCTGCACATGGTTATATGAGGGTCGGCTGAGTGGTTAAAGGTCTGGCGTGGTTTTCTGAAGAGCTCCTCCTATCTCTAGATCATCTCATTTGCTATTTTTGAGCATTGTTGTAGACCAACAGCCTTGGCGTGAGGGTTCAGGGTAATTTTCTGTGTTGCTGAGCATTCTTATTGGCTGTCAAAGGCATGTATTCACTGCTGTTGCCATTTCTAAGCGCTTTAGAAGTGTCCAAGACTCTACCAAAACTCCAAATGAGTATTTCCTATAATTAATTTGTACTTTATTTAAGTCTGATATAATCTTGGGTTGCTGTTATACAAATATCAGAATATCTTTAGTGTGAAACCTATTTTGTTATGCTAAAAAAGGAATAATTATATTCCTAAAGTACTATTCTATATTTTGAGAATGTAATGTTTCTACTTGCACCGATTAAACAATCAGACTTGTGAGTTTAAATTGTGCAAACATCTCTTTCAAACTGCTGTTATGTTATATGGCAAACCTTGTGTAAGTTTGACAAAATAAACTTATGTGTCAAACTGAGAAAAATTTGTTTAAAATCTAGCAAGAATAGGTTGGGGTTCTTATAGTGGTATCAGAGCTGGTCCTCCTGCCCGCCTGTGTGTTCTGAGCTTTTAGTGGGTTTTAGTTGCATAAAATGTTATGAATCTAGAAGATCAAGCCTACATTACATATAGGAGAAGGGAAAGAGGAGAAGTAGTTAATCTATTTGTTTCAGATTCTTCATCAGAGGAAGAAAATAGGGAAGATAGATGTGAAATGGGTGATAGATGGGAAATACTTGAGAATAGCACCTTACAGATTTTGAATGACTTGGCTAGAGGTCAACAACAGGTAGTTTAGCTCCTAAAATAGTTGATGAATGACTGAAATAACACTGGTAATAATGGTACAGGGGTTACAAATGGTCATAATGGAGGTAATAGAGATGATGGAAACATTGTAGAGGGAAGCAATACTCAGACACTTGCTCATAGTCACACTAGGGCAGCGAGTAGGGTGACTCCTAGGCCACTTTTGCCTAATTTCTTAGAAGGGTAGCAAGTTGGAAATCAGGGGCAGAAAGGGCAAGGTGAAGGATTGAGTGACTACTTGAGGTAGTAACAAACTCTAGGTGATGAGTTTCATGCAGCAATGTCCTTACAAGAGTTTTGCACCATCAAGTACAAGAACAGGCCAAGGGATAATCACAGGGGTCCACAGAATCAAGAACTTTAAAGGAAAGTCCGGAACTTGTCTCTACCCTCTTTTGATGGTTCCACCAAATGCACTGCTAGGGCCTGGATGCAAAAATTGGATTCCTATTTCCAACTTAGGCCAATGTTGGAGACCAAGGCCATGAAGTTTGCTATGTTGCATCTAAATGCAGTGGCCCACAAATGGTGGTACCATGGGCTGGTTACACTGGGGCATGCCAGCATTACTTCGTACCTGGATTTCACACAGAGGCTTATCATCGATTCGATAAGGAGGACTCAAAGCTACACTTTAGGGAGCTAGCACAACTCAAGCAAGTCGGGACAGTAGATGCTTATATTTCAGCATTCCAAAGGCTCTCGGTTATGGTGACCGATGTTTTAGAGCGCAGATTAACTGTCCTTTTCATTGAAGGATTGTCTGAGCCACTTCGTGGTTGGATCAAGGCCTTCCGACTTGAATCTCTACAGGAAGCCATCCAATTGGCGCTTGATCTTGAGACCGCTCAGCCTACACTTCATCCCCAAAGGAGGAATCCCAAAGATAGCAAACTGGAGTCCAAACTAGAGGGGAAAACTTTCAATCAGCCTAAGCCTACACAACCTAATATGGACCTTGAGACAAGACGAGTTGCGTGGGAAAGGGTTATGTTTCACATGCAAAGAACCATGGGAACCTAGACACATGTGCCTTGGAAAAGGTAAGGTGCTTTACATAGAGGTCATCCCCGACAACGAGACTTGCTCGAAGAGTGATCACGAGGAGCAGCCCCTAGTGCATGACGATGCTAATACCAGAGGTGTGATGCATGGTATAATTGCCGCATTATCCGAAGTTCCTAAGTATCACCCTTTCAGGGTGAGAGGAGTTCTAAGTGGACAAGGGGTTACTTGTTTGGTTGATAGTGGGGCGACACATAATTTCATTAATGGGAGTTTAGTGGTGATGTAATGTCCCCAGTTTAGCCCTACACTCTTCAGTGACTAATAGCCTATTTTCTGAGGCTCGTGAGCTAGTTAGATGTGGAAATTAGGGTTTCCTATTTTATAGGAGGTTTCAGTTGAGCTTTTGATATCTTGCATGTAGGAGTTTGGCTTTGAGATTTTTGGAGCTTTTTGGGTTTTTGGAAAGCTTCAGGGTGTGGTAACATGCATTTCATGAAAATGACATGCATTTCTATCTGGTACTTTGTATGCAGGAAAGGTTTCTAGGTTTTTCTGGGATTTCAGAGATCTCTAGAGGGGTGTAACATGCGTTTGATTCCATCAACCTTTCCAGACACTTCCTATTTTTAGTAAGTCATGATAATTGCTTAGTTGATGTTCAAATGAAGTTTGCAAACACTTACTATTTATAGGAGTTTTCTAGTTTTGGTAAGTTCTATTTATGGCAGTGTCATCCTAGTAGCAACACAGTTATTTTAGTCCATCATTCTATTTTTGGCAGTGAGGCAGTTTAGTTTGGGCATTGGCTTTTTCATTCCTCTTGGAGCTAAGGTTTAATAACTTAGTCATTTTTCAGTGTTGCTTTTTGGACCTCGTGCCGAAGCAATCAACTTCAAGTTGTTTTAAAGAGGGGACTTGTCTTGGACGCCTAAAGTGAAGAATTAAATATTTTAAAGTTAAAATATTTGCTAAAGTTCCTTATGGACGCCTAGGAAGAGGAATAAAGTGTGTTGATTAATATTTTATATTATCTAAAAGGGTTGGGCGTCCCCCTTGAGTAGCTGAAGTGTTCCGTATACTCTTCTTAGAGGTTACAGTTGGTTCGTTTTCTAAGGAGAAGTCTATTTATTTATGCCTTGCTCTTTGTTTCTCATCTTTTGGAAATTATGATAATGTTATGTTGCTGAAATATTTTCAGAGCTTTGCTTCGAGGAATGCATACCTCTTAGCTTCTTCTTCCAGTCTTCATGCTTGAAAGATAGTAGCTAGCTAGACTTACTAAAGACTGTGCTTCATTTAGGAGTGCAGACAGAGCTTCAATTTTTTATTTATTTAAATAGATTGTTGTTGTATAATCTATTCTACTGTTGTTGGTTTGTGCTTGGCTATAACACATTTTCATTCATAGCTCATTGGGCAAATTTCTCCTAGTTCTAGGTATTGGCTCTATGGTTTTCCCTTGCTAGGGCACCCCTTTGCACAAAGTTTCATATTTTTTGAAGGTGTTTATGAATTTCTAGAGCTGGTGACCCCTCTTTGAAGATTGGGGTTTTCACTATGGCTGCATTGGGAAGTGTGCACAAATAATCCAGAGATATTTGGCGAGGTTTCTCCATTGGTACTTGATCGCTCAGCTCCTAGCTTTCGTTTGCATTCAGTTTCATCTTCATTGAAGGTGTTTGAAGAGAGATATGAACATTTTGGTGGATTCTAAATTGCTGGTCTGATTTTTTGTTACATTTCTGTTACTTATCAGATCTCATTTCTTTTACTTATCAGATCTGATATACTGTTGAATGTGCTTAGTTTCTGATCATTTTCATGCTATAATAGTTAGGGAATATTTCTCTAACAATCTAATGTATTTGGAGACAAAAAACTGAATTGTTGTGCAACTAATTATCTATTTTGTAAAGCTGGTTTAGTAGTACTAATAGCTATTTATAATCTGCACTTTATATTCTTGTTTATACTCCCATTGAAGAAGTGGTTGAGTTTGATTTTTACTTTCAGCACTTGTATTTTATTTCCCCCCGCTAAATAAGTGGTAGTGTGGATTCATGGCTGGCTTGCCGCCTTATTAATTGTTAATATCTCCACTCCCACTGCATAAGTGGTTGAGTTTTTAATTTCCTTTCATTCTATGGTCGGCTCGCCGCCTATGTTTAGTTGTAAATTACATTCCAGTTTGCTAATGATCTCCAACCTTGTATGCTCTCACCTCGCCCACATTGGGATCTTGGTGATCAAAAGGTGAAGGGTTACTATTCTTGCTGGTTTATATTTGGAGCTAAACTAACAGTGGTGAAATTGTGCTGATATTTCAAAAAAAAACTTAAGGGGATATTATAGGTGAAGATGGGATTGCATGTTAGAGACTTCTCAGGATTCAACATCATGATGACTAACAATTCCAAAATGAGTTGCACTAGTTTGGTTTCACAATTGAGCATTCAGTTGAGTGACTATGTAGTCACTGATGATTTCTATGTGATTGAAATTGGTGAGGCTGATGTTGTCCTAGGAATTCAGTGGTTGCATTCACTTGGCAAATATAACCAGGATTTTCAAGTGATGGAGTTGGAATTTAAATTAGCTGGGAAGAAGATAGTGTTGAAAGCATTGTCTGATGATGCACAAGAAGTGGATACAACTAAGTGGAATAGTTTTGGGAGTACGAAATGATTTATATTTGGAGCCAATTGTTCTCCCCATTTTATTTCAGCAAGTGGGATAGTTTTCAGATTTAGATCCAGCATTATCATCGCACACAAAGTTGTGTGATGGCTATTCGAGAACGATGAGCACAAAAATTCCAGACTTGGTGTGGCTAGCTGAAGTTAATTGTCTCGATTGGTGTGAGCAAAAATGTTGCTTAAGCGATTGGAGTCAGGTTGACAATGCTTCCCACACCGTGAATTTGGGAATTCACACGATGATCAGATTACTCTACAGAATGCTACAAGAGGTAGGAATTGCACAACTCACCACAAACAGGAATGATGACGAGTCACTTCCAAACAATCTCACACTTCCCAAGACATCTCGTTGCAACACGAAAAACACACAACAAGAACTACTCCACAACACCCCATGACCTATGAGGATTGTGGAGGATGCCAACAAGGCCAACCACGAAGATTACAACCTTCCCAAGACTTCACAAGACCAGGTGCACAATCACCCTAATTGTAGGTTTGACAATTGGGTAACTTTGGAGAAGGCACACAAAACAAGGAAAGAGAAGCCACAAGTTCTCATTGACAGCCCAAACGGACAAGAACACATCAACACTAGGCCCCTGGGACAATGAGGAACAACTTCGATTGACATGGTTTTCCCATACGAGGCCTCAAAACAAAGAAGAAAGATCAAGTCCTAAAACAAAGAAACTTGACTAGGTTTTTGAGGGTTTTGGCGACTAAAACAATTGGAATGAAAAAATTACAAGGAATACAAATTATTCAACAGTGGCATTAGGCTTAGAAAACCTCTATCTATTATTGGCTAAGAGGGTTTACATTTTGGTTTTTGTATGGGGACGAGGCTGCCAATCATAGGACCAGGCCGCCCCAACATACTTAAGCAAAAAATTGAGTTTTCTAACATACAAAACCAGGCTGCCCCAACAGGCTACCAAGCCACCTCACATTCTACCAAGCCGCTCAATTGGACTTAGCCAAAAATCTGGTTAATTTGGGTTAATTTTGAGCAAGACAGGGCTGCCTAGATGTAGGACTAGGTCGCCCAACTATGAAGTTTGACTCTTAAGTTCATTTTAAACACCAAATGAAGTGTTCCTAAGTTTATTTTAGCCTTTCCACAACATGATAATGAAAACATAAAGATATCGTGCTTGGTACCAACACCGAGACACGTAAATTGAGACAATATCCTTTTTATTATCAAATTTACACCCATCTCAAAGAGAGGTTCTCAATCATCAATGTTACAATTATATGAATGAATAAACATCTAAAATTCTAAATACATGAATATAACTTGGAATAACATGGTGCCAAGTCGTCCCTCGATCCATGAACGTTCTGTCCCCAACAATGTTTACCACGCCACCTGAACTCGTGGAATCAAAAGATCCACTCCCACTCTGCTAGGAGATAGTCACAAGGGCCACAATCACAACACTCACACCAAACACATGGGGAGAGGGCTTACACACACACCATACACTAAGTATACACTCTACATATACATCATAAGTCAAACAAGCATCCAAAACACATAATGGATCAAATACAAATCATCATTTGGCACACTCACAAATGGCTTAACTCAATCCATATTGGGAAAACTCACCAATATTATATCACATTCCGCATTGGGCCAACTCACCAATGCCATACAAAGAATCATCCTTGGGAAAACTCACCAAGGGCATAGCACAATCACATGGAAGGGAATACATCATCCTTCAGGTACTACTTAACTACACTAGGGTTAAATATTAGAGGGCAAGAGAGGGAATTTCATCGCGAACACTCACGTGGGGCTCAACGTGGAACCAGGTATCCTCTCATACAGACTAGGGTACTTGATCTTGCAAGTCTTACACTTCCTGAGCAGCTTGTCTTCCTTGATCATCCTTAGCCTTTATGAGCATCAAGGCATGATAGGGATATCCATTATCTTGGTTAATTAACTACCCATATTTCATTAGTTTTCACTTATTAATCGAAACTCCCTACACTGTGATTGCCTACGCGCCACTTTGGGCTGGGTTCACATTGGGAGCCATTACCATAAGTCTTTCTAATACCTACACCCTAAGCTCATAGCATCCTCCAACGAATGTGGCATGAAAAAAATGCAATACTCACATGGCATAAATTTATTTTCTCAAAAACTTGAAAACACAATCATAAAATGTTCCTTATGAAAATCCATTAAGGAGACTCAATTTCACTTTCTAAATTCTAGATTTTCAATTTAATTCTAAATGCCAACAACCAGAAATTACATGTAAACTCCATTAATGGAACTTCAAATTTTCCATTTTTGAAAAACTCAAAATTTCAAAAAACAAAAAGTATGCTTTTGCTCAAAACATGCACAACCATTTTATGACATAAAATTCAACTTCTAGGCATTTCGGAAATTTTTGGCATGGTGAGGGCACAAAATTGACATTTTTCAAAATTTACAAAATTAAATTTAATTCCTCATGTTTTTTTCGAAATTGAAACTAGATTAGGTGTGCTAATGCTCCACCAATCATATACAAAACAATCAAAATAGAAAACAAAGCACAATGAAAACTTACCTCAAGTTTTTGCAAATAAAAATTTCCTACCAACCTCACACTACGAGAGAGAGAGAGAGAGAGAGAGAGAGAGATATTCCAATCCAATCACATTACCATTCCTTTCGTGTTGCTTTGAATCCCATCCAATTTTGTTCACAATTGCATTCCCAATTCCATTTTAAAAATTTGAGCAAGAAGAGGGTTTTGAGAGTCCATTTTCTCCAAAAACAAAGAATGAATTAAAAAAGCTAAGTCTATTTTTCCTTTATCCCAGTTTCCTTTTTTTATATTTTCTATTTTAATTTATTTTCTTTATTTCTAATTTCTCCAAAATTTCCATTTAACAAATAAAACAATTTACCTTCATTCATTTGAAATCATATAATCAAGACTATCAATCGAATATAAATATACATTCCCATCCCACAAATTTTCTGAAATTAATTAACTTTAACTATATTTTCCCAATTTTTACGAAAATAACCCTTGGACATAAAACGATCTTTTAACTCAATAAACATTCTTTTACGATCAAAAAGGTAATTTAAACTATCATTTAAATATTTTACCTTAATCTGATTTCATAATTAAAATATGATTAATCAAGCAAATATGCAACTCGTAGAATATTTTTACAAAATATGCAAAATTTAAGAAAATCATTAAATCATGAATATACTGGCTTTTCACAACACAGGGATTCCGGAATAACTCCTAACTCGTATCCAGGTTCACATAAGGTCAAACATGACACATATTGTACTCGATTCAAGTACGATGAGGGAATGGATAGGGAGGCCCAATGTGACATCTCTGAATTAACCACCGTTTGGGAATAACTCAGACCTGTGTAGCCAAGTGGACAAATAACCTTGTACTTGTAACCATTTAACGAACGTCAAGGGTACCTGCTTAATATATAAATAGCCAAAGCACAGTATAATCATCCCAATGGGGTCCAATAGCATAAGCATAAAATAACATCTAGACATTTGTCATATAAATCATTTCTTTTGAACATCAATAATCAAGATTACATTTAATCATAGCTTAAATAATGTATATCATTGAAATGAAGCATAATGATATCCAAACATGCAAATGTACAAAATGCCAATAATTGACATGCTAAGGAATCTCATCTTGAACATGCAATGGCTCATACACACCATTCAGAGCCGTAAAATAATCACCACAAAGATCATGAGGAAATGGTGAAGCTAAAACATTGATCTCACATTAAGAAGATTCAAATAGGAGGGGCACTACAAGTAACACAAGTCTAATGCTATTAAATTAATTAATTTATAGAATTGTGATATCAAATAACATAGTTTTCTTTTTGATCCTTATTATTATTCTAGTCTTATATGTGTTGTACCCAAACCGAAATTTTTGCTTCATTAAGGCATTTTGCTTAAAATGGTCTAAACCTTGTTAAAAGTGGGGTCAAAACTCAGTTTTTGGGCAATAAAATATGGGCTTTTAGTCAGTGTGATGCCAGGAAGATACTGGCAAAATTTGAAAATTTTGAAAATTAGGGTTTCTGAAATCTATTTTTAGCCTGAAACCCTAAAAAATAGGAACTTGTCAGAATTGGCTGAAATTAATTTTGATTGGCTTATTTCACATCACAATCACAGTGGTGAAGTCAGTTTCAGTTAAAAGTCAGTTTAAGGCTAGTGGGTAGTTTTCACTTTTTCAGGAGAAAAGTTAGGATCTTCGAGGGTCATCAATGGCAGTTGGCCAGTACCAGGTATCAATATCTAAGCCTGAAACTCAAAGAGGAACGCTCTACGATAAAAGATGTTGGAAATAATGCTTTTTGATGGAGGGGATTTTCAGATTGGCAAAAAGTGCTAAAATATTCTAAGTCTGGGAACTTTTCACTATGTAACGTAGTAGACACTTGCGCAATCAACGTGCAAATCAACTTTATAGTGTCCGTACATGTGAAAATGATGAAGTATAGTCATCCACACACCTCAGCAGTCACAACGCTTCGACATGGTCAACCGCAGGGATGGATACAACGTTTGCAAAGCATAAAATGGTAAAAATCAATGAATTCAAAACAAATCCGCTCCCCTGTAGCCTGGGGGCGCCCTTCCTTTTGAAGGTCAAGATTTGATTGTTTTGGATTAAGAACACATTCATTGTTTTATGTTTTCAGTCAGCTTTCCGACTAGCCATGAAGCAAGATTATCCGAGTTACAGAACTCCGGCAAACGAAGACAGAAGCAGAGGTTGCGAAGAGTGTTTTCATCAAGGAGGTAGTCTAGAGATGCAAATCCGCTCCCTTCTAGCCCAAGGGCGATTTTCTTTTTGAAGGCCCAGATCTAGATGCATATGTGTTTTGATGGTTTCAGTCTTTGCAGAATTAGTTTGGCTTTTCAACGAGCTATCAAGCGGAAGCGTATCCAATACAGAAATCCGGTTATCAGCGTTAGAAGTGGAAATTGCAGGCAAGATAGATGTCAGAAGAAGTTTTTCAGAATGCAAATCCGCTCCCCTGTAGCCCAGGGGCGATCCTGAATAAGACCTGTTTGATGGATGAATTTGCAATTGAGGTCTTCCTGAGATCTCTTCCAGCTCAGTTCAGTTTTGCAGTGTATCCGTTCACAAGATGATCCGATGTTCTGAGTAACTGTGACAGAGGTCCTACCGAGCACGTAAAATAGAGGATGGTGAAGCGTAGCTACACAAAGCTGCACAGCTGTAGGCTAGGGGCGATTCTCCTTTAGGCCTGCCAGACGGGGTTATTTGCAATTACAGTCTTCACAAGACTTGTGTGCAATTACTCAAGCTATCCAACGAGTCTAGCCGACAGCCTCCGGGATTTGGCGAATGCTCGTACGTGTGAGGTCAAGATGATAATGCTGTGAAGAAGAGCTGATTGAAGGCAGTTCAAAAAATGACTAAGTGTAAGAATATTATTTTCTTTGAAAAAGGCGATTTTCTTTTAGAGGCCTTAAAAGCAATTTTCTGGCTTCGTCGTCTCCAAGAACATCTCTTGCAAGTTGACCAAACTGTACAGCAAGACAGGCGGCACGCGTATCGGAACATTCCAGTTCCTGGTATCAAGGGTCAAAGTATGGTGTTCAGATGAAAATCACACTTTTCTCAAAATGGTGTTTGAGCTATCACAAAATAGGGGCGCTCATGCTTTTGGGGTTCTTAATACAATTTTCAAATCCCTCACATACAGTCATTGGATGTAGAATACTTTTAGTCATGCAATGAATCCATTATTCAATCAGTGGGGTTCATTATTCATCGTCAGCGGCAGTTTGAAGCATCAAAAGGCAAAACTAAGAAATGGCTAAGTCTGGAGTCAAAACATCAATTTAATCAGAGGCGCCTAATTTTCTAAGGTATCAGATGATGATTTTAGCAGTTGTTGCTCCCAGTAGACATTTCATCCTTGTCATGCAAGCTTCGCGGTGGATATCTCAGCATGGTCGTAGGATCATTCAATCATCCGGAGATCAGAGTTGAACAGGGTCAGTTGTAACTTTGCAGTCAGCTACAAAATAGGAGATTCTCAAAAATCTCATAACTCTTGCAAATGGAAGCCTAAAAGACCAAAATTTGACTTTTTAGAATCAGGGAAGTGTGTTGAACACAGCAAGATGCTATTTTTGGCAAAAATGAAAAAAAAATATTTTGCATGCAGAGCATTGAAAAGTGACGAATTTCTTCAAAGACAAATATTGGCGCCATTTTTAGTTTTTTGCATGTTTTAAAATTAAAATATTATTTTTAGTCTAAAGACTTAGAGACAGCAGCAGTTCAACTGGTAAAGGGGCAATCAGATTCCTTCTTCACAGTTAGGGTTTGAGCTTGCAGTCTTGCTTTTGTGGTACGATTTTGCTCTAGTTATGCAAACATGGCATTCATCATTTCATTCATCCAGCTTGAGCAGAGGTGAATTCTTTCCAGAGTTGGGTGAATTTCTTCAGCGGTCAGTTGTGAAGGCATAAAAAATATTCTTTTGCAGGTACAAGTCAAGATTCATCAGCAGAATTCAAGGCAGAGTGGCGATTTTGACAGAAGAAGATAAATAAATAAATAAAATTTAAAAAAAACATTTTTCTTCTTCTCTATATTTCTTCCATCTTCTTGTCTTAAATTCTCTTGCATGTTTGAAGAATTAGCGTTTTTGGCAAAACAAATCATCTGGGTTGATTCAGAATTGCTTTCTCAGCAAAACCCATGTGCTAGAATTTTCAAGAAAAATTTGTTCCAGAGCATCAGTTCTTGAGGCTTTGATTTTCTGAAGTGAAATTCCTTTGCATGGTGGAGTAGAAGTCGATATTTTTCGAATCTAACGTTGTGGGTTGTCTTAGAAATATCTTCTGGACAAAACCCATATCTCAGATTTTCTCGGGAAAAATGTCCTCACAGCCCCTCAGATCTCAACTGAAAACCTTTTGCATGCGGGCCTAAATCACATTTTTTCACAATTCTGACATTGTGGGTCATCTTAGAATTTGATTCTACATAAAACCCACGTCTCAGAATTTTATGTGAAAATTGCCCTCCAACAAGCTATTTTTAGCCTCATTAGGAGAGATTTTTGGTTTTTTGGAGAAGTTGTCAGAATATAGCCATGTTCACAGTCAACAGGCGAGTTTTTTCAGGATGTAGTTCACGCAGAACGAATTCGAGACCAAGTCAGTCTTAATTCATGATTTCATCAAAAAAGCTGACATTGATTTGTATCAAACGCATCGGAAAGGTTGACAAGAGTAGTCACTCAAGTTCACATGGTTTCATGTCTCGTATAGCTGATTGTCTTCCAAGGCCAGTTTAGAGGGTTGATACTGTTGGGTTTCTGTGTATGCAGCATGTTCATTTGCATTTTTCACAACCAAAGAGTTCGCAGTTTCATCATGCAACACTCTTCCATAAAGAAAAGCATGAAAAACGTGAGAAGCATCAAGTTGCAGAGGAAACAGTGGCCATCACTTCAGTTACAAAGCCGCCATAGTTACCAGCCAGTGAAGGGCTAGTTTAAGTATACAGAGATTTTCAGTTTTGCTTGAGTTGCTAAGAAGCAGTGAATTGACAGTTGAGACATGTGACGACCTTTAGATGGTGATGCAGTCACTAACCTCATGGAGGTGTTACTTGCTTGAGATCAGGGTCAGTGAACTTCATTTCAAGGCGTCCCACCTTTTCCAAGATAGACATTAGACACAGGAGTTAAACTCGAGGCTTCTTTCCGAGTTAACTGGTTGTTACACATTGCATGCATGTCTTTCTTGGAAACATCTACGTACACTTGGAGCTTAGATTAGATCTTTCAGTTAACTGATGATAGCATTCCAGTTGACTTGCTTTCAATAAGGACGTGCATGTTGCACCTTGTTCATTTAGATTAGATGTTTCAGTTAACTGATGGTAGTTTCCCAGTTAACTGTGTAGGTTCATTCAATTAGGTTTAGAGAATAAGATCTTGCATGTCTTGCAAGACTGTAGTTGACTCAAGGTGATTTTAGGGTTGCCTACACCTTGATGTCTATAAATAAGAGCTTTCAGCTCATTTGTAATTAGCTTTTCCTGGTGATAGAGAATTGCTGCGTTGTCGGCAACATGCCTATTCTCAAGATTGGTTCACCCTTGTAAATTAGAACTTTTGCTTGATAGCATACATGCTGCGCCTACCTTGCCTGTAGTATTGCTATTGTTGTATTTGTTCAAAGAGTAATTGTTGTTATAATAAATTGTTGCGCCTACCTTGCCTTCATGTTATTGTCATGGTGTTTATTCGATCTTAGTTAAATGGGGTTGCTGGTTTGATCGTTATTGCATGCGTGTTGCGTCTATACAATCTACTGTCCCAGTTGCTTACCTTTTGTTTTGTTTATTATAAGCCTATTCAGAAGAGCAAATAGTTGCGCCTACCTTGCCTTCATGTTGCGAAACTGTACTTAAAGCTTATCGTTTGATGTGTGTGATAGTAGACTCATTCAGCCAAGCAAATAGTTGCGCCTACCTTGCCTTCATGTTGTGAAGCTGTACCAGGTTTACCGTTCATTTGTTTGTTTTAATAAACTTCTTCCCGGATTAGCAAATAGTTGCGCCTACCTTGCCTTCATGTTGTGAGCCCGCACCTGGAGTTTATCGTACAATACATTCCTGCTCCATTTCCTCATGCTCTGTTTCTTGAGGAAATTGGATAGATATTAAAGAAGTTAGCTTAGTTGTAGTTACATGATCTGTGAAACCAGAAAATATTTAGCTGCAACGTTCTAGGTTTTCTTAACCTTGTGCCTCTACCAGCTGAGAACAAAAAGATAGGACATTAGTTTAGTTTTCTATTTTATGCATTCCAGCACAACAAGGGAGCTTCCCCTCCTAATTTGAAGAGCACTCATTACGTAGTGTGCATAGCTGTCCGTACAAACTCACACTCCAGAGGTGTTAGTTCTTACGCCAACAATATGAAACACACCCACAAGGAAGGATGGCGCGCGCTGCTCCAGGGGTTTCGTTTTACGTAGATAAGGTTCCCAACCATGTTTCGATGCCTGCCAAGGTTTGCACCAGCGAAATGGTTGGTTCTCCTTTGCTGCATGATGCAAAGGGATTTTTTGTGCACACAAGCTTTGATGGCCATCTCATTGGCAAATACGGCAGTCACCAGGCGTCTCTCTTAGACGAAAGGGCTTGTGGCTGTGCGTCCTCTAAAAGCTTCTTGGATGTCTTGCGCAACGTTAGCATGGAGCCACCCTCTGGTGTGAGGGCTCGAGGAATTGATTTTGCCCACGTTTTGAAGGGTTCAAATGCCAGGGCTTACAAACTACAGCGTGGACGAGCGACGGAAAATTGAGGGCTAGGGCACGACTTAACGAACTGGGTAGGAGGGGGGTCGCCATTGCTAGTTCACATTTCCTAGTCCGCCCCCCCTCTAAAACACCAGAAGTCCGTTTGGACAGATTGGTGCTGGATAGGGAGGGTTTTCTATCCGACCATGCTTTGGTTTGTTGTTTCACGAAGACTTGGCCAAAGCTTTGTGATCTACACGCTTGGGTCTCGGAAAAATGGAAGGTATACTTGGAAGGTGAAATCAACATTTACCCTTGTGCAAAGGGGTTTTTTGTTTTAGAATTTGATTCACAGGAAGACAAGGAATTGGTGCTAGAAAACGGTCCATGGATCTACTAAGGCTATTTTTTGTGCATGAAACCTTGGTTTCCTGATTACTATCCACGTACATAAAATTTCACTTTTGCATTTCTATGGGTGAGATTTCCATATCTTCCCATCCAATTCTGGGAACTAGATTGCTTGAGGGCTATTAGGAACAGCCTTAGGAAATATCAATGTTCATCCGAAGAAACCGTGAATTATGAAAACTCCACATGTGCTCAAATATGCGTTGAAATGGATCTAGCCAACGGCCTCCCTGCCAAGATTGTGCTGAAGGTGGGAAACATATGTAGGAGGCAACCAATTGATTACGAAAAAATTGCATTTAGGTGCAAGAAATGCTTCTCAACGGAACAAATCTCCTCCAAATGTCATTTGCAACGTGAGTACCCAAATATGAGAAAACTGACATGGTGGATTGGGGCTGAAGCACAACATTATATTATTCCTCCCATGCCACCAAAGGACATCATACTTCATTCTATTTCTTTGAAGAAAAGCTCTATTGCCCCCTCTGGGGATCTTATTTCGGCCTCTATTGCTAAGGATGTAGCCTCCACAATTCTCTCCAAAGGCAATGAAGCCTCCACATTCTCAGCTTCTCTTGCACCTTTGTCATGTCGCCCAAGTTCAGAGGGTGATGCTCTAACTAAATCGGGCAAATCGGGGGGAAAGATCCTCCCAACAGATGCAATGCATGATACTATGGATTCCTCTCAAGGTGACAACGATTGGACTAAGGTTAAGAGAAGGAAACCTTTGATCGGGAAACATCATATGTTGCTTAGATCTGCCACAAAAGGTGGTATTAGTGGAGCTCGGGTTTAATCACCCATTTTGATGTGAATTGTAAATCTTGTTTTTCAATGAATATAGAGTGCTACCCTCTCTGGTAGCCAATAAAAAAAAACACAGTTTTCTCTTTCTTGCTCCCATGGTAATTTACTAGGGTTTGTATACTGGTTCCAGGGATGCTGCTTTTTCAGGAATCCTAGATACGAAACAGTACACAAATATTATTAAAGAAGATAAAAAGTGCAAAAGTATAAACAAAATAAGCACAATATCCATGTTATGTGCACAAAAGGTCCCAAAGTCAAACTTCAATAAAACAAATAAGAAAGTCACATAGCATCCATGGATTTATAAATTATGATCTATGTTACAAATATATCAAATGTCATAGTCAAGAGCTAGTCAAACTCATCATTTTATTGTTCTAAATGAGATGTTACCTGGAAATCAATTTGAAGCTTCAAAATTGTAGATTTACCTTGTTAAATGAAAGATTACTATGATTGGGCTCTTATGAGGTAGTTGCAGCAGTGGTGCTTAGCTTTAAGAAAATTGCAGAAACAACAGTGAGGTAGGTGGTAGTAATGAAATGAGACTTTATTACTGTTTTTGTAATATGATTTGTTGAGGGTTTGGAGTGGGAGGGTTAGGTATGGTTTAGTTTAGGGTTAAATAGCATTATTATTTTGCTTTTTAAAATTTTGGCCCGTGTGGGTCCGCAGATCGATCCTAGAAATGGCTCACAAATTGGCTGGATACTCTTGGAAACATGGGTCACATTGCAGGTCCATTTCTGGGAACAGCCTGGCATTTAGGGCATTTCTGGTATGGATCACCTGAGAATCACAGCTAGGATTAGAACCTGAAACATTTGAGTACCAACAATTGAGGGGTACCTAGAGTTTCCTGCAACAAAGGCCTAGATGAAGGTTTCTGTAATCAATGTTTTTAATTCGTAATATGCATGTTAGAACTTGGGAGGGATGTTATTTCTTAATTGATGGCATTAAACTTGCTTCAGCTAACCAAAATTAACAGGCTTCAGGTGTCATTGCTATAAATATGATTTCTTTATTTTTGCAGGTTTATTGATATAAAAGTAGGACATCAGCTTCATCTATGGCGATGTGAACCATTGGAATCCTCATTTTCTTCTTTAGTTTCAGCTATTTGTTGTTCAGGAAGTCGAGACAAACTTGAAGGAAAGAGAGGATTATCAGGCTCTTCATGGATAGCTGCTGGGTTCAGTTCAGGGCATTGTAGATTGCTTGATCTAAAGAGTGGGAGCATTATTGCACACTGGCGAGCTCATGATGGCTTTGTCACCAAGGTATTGATGGGTGTAATTTATTGAAAAAAACTATTTTGTTCCAAAAAATTGGCTTTGACATAAATGTTTACACCCTTTCTGTCAATTGGCACCTCCTGATATTCATTCTTAAATTATACAGCTGGCTGCTGTTGACGACCACTTGATAGTTTCAAGCTCCCTTGATAGAACATTGCGACTTTGGGATCTTAGGAGGTTAGTGAATAATGTTCAATTATGAAAATATTATCTGACATTTTAAACTGTTGCTTATATTATGTGTTTTTTGCCTAACATAAATTTAATTTGAAGGCCCTTTTTGTTTATTGCATAAAAATACAAGGATTGATTAGTTTAGTTTTTGTACATTTGAGGATGCTTTGATGAGGTGGAGGGGTTTATTCGTATTCATTGGATTCAAATTAAGTGTTTAGTCAGACAGGATTGATTTTATGTTCCATCATCTGTTATAACTGGATTACATTTATACCAAATGCATTGATTGCTTTTGTATGCTATTTTGAGACTGTGTACATGCTGCAGAAGCTGGCCTACACAACTGCAGGTCTTCAGGGGGCACTCAGATGGAGTTTCTAGCTTTTCCATTTGGGGTCATGATATGCTTTCTGCATCTGGAAGTAAGATTGGCCTTTCTTCTCTTTCTAGGCCATATGGTCAGGTAAATGTACAGGCCTCATTCCTTTTCCATCCTGCTTTCTTTGTGATGTTCATTTGTATCTGTACAGGGAAGATTCCGTATCTGTGTAGGCACAAATTTAGTTCGATTTTGCATGCCAGATATGTATGAAGGGAACTTATATTGCTATATTTTAATATGCGAGAGTTGTAAAGAAAATTCTTCCTTATTAAGAAGCCACCTAATTTTTACTGTTTAATGCAGGTAGTCATCTTTATCCTCATTAAGGTTGACGATAGTGTAATGAAATTCAATTTTATATGCCTACCTTTTCACAATCAGTAATCAGGTACCATAATACCAACGAAATGAGGTATTCATTGCTTGGTTAAATTTATATCCTACATGTCTCAAACATAGTTCAAAAACTCAGACTCAGCAAAAATTTTGCTGAACTTAAATTTGACTTGGACTTGGTACTGGACAAAAACTCAGCAAGTTTTCCAAATATTAAAAAACACGTAAATCTATAAAATAATTTTCACAATCATGCATAAAACAAATTTAGAGAACTCATAAATAGTTTTCCTTCATATATAGATTAAAACCAAGTTTAATATACATCACCGTATCATATGTCATAATAAAAATTAAAAATCCATAATCATAATCTTACACATGTATTCTACGACTAAAGAATTTAGGTGGCTGTATTAATGCCCTTGAACTAGATGGTAATGCTTCCTGTTGAGGAACAAATACAATATCAGCCTCAACATGAGAAATGAAGCCCCTATTGACACCTTGCTTCTGTCTCTTCATTTGCCACTGGGCTGCTGACCTCCTCTACAAATCAACAATATCATCTACAGTAAACATGAGCTCCACATCCTTTGCAATCCAATCTGAATATGGAGTGATATCATCAAGGTCAACTGTCTCATGTCTCTACTACCTCTACACCTTTGCACACAGGCGAAGGTCGTACTGCACAAAGCAAGATCATTCAAGTGCTTTTGAGCACAACTTATTGCTCTTTGCATGAATGGCCTCAAATATGCTCTAATTGCACTCACCTAAAAGTGCTGCAAGGATTTGAAAATTATGCATCATTGCGTAATGTCCCTTTTTCAATGTGCAGCTATTTAATGAATGGACTGTAAGCATAGGGTTAGCAATCAGATAAGCTGGTAGTTACTTTCAGCTTTTAGTTAGAAGTGTATGTTGCATTTTAGGAATAAGGTGGTTGAGTCCTGTTAATGCAGGAGCATTCTAGGGCTTGTGCAATCTCGCACACCCAAAAACATAGATTTTAAATAAAAGAAGTTCTGTTTCTTTTATTGGAGTTGTAGGATCTTTTCTTTGTGTTGATCTTGTGTGGGACCTGCTGTTTCTTATCTGATTGATAACCTAAGTTTAAGAATTGGGGGGGTCATCTCTGCTGATCAAGAAAAAGATATATAAAACAGAAAAACCTTATATTATGTTGGGACCCACTAAGGCATCATGTGGCATATACTTTTTCCTTTGTCTTTGTCTGTTGTCAGATCTTGTGGGACCTACGGAATTGTCTCCTACTGGCTTTATTGTACTTGGTAGGCTCAACATACTCCACCTAAAGAGTATCTAAGAATCAACTTATGCGTTGAAATTCCTTACATTGCTGCTTGGGACCTGTTGATGTGCGTTTTGTGACACATCGGACATGTAGAATAAAGGGTCCAAAGACGCTCTATCCTCTCTTGAAAAACTACCACGTATGCTAAGATTGCAAGAAAGCTCATACGACAATTCCAATGTTTCTTCAGTCAGGTCTTGACGTGTGGATAAGCTCAATGGGCGTTGTGATTTTTTGGTAACACAAAGGGACCTATGTTTGACAAATTACTCGTAAGTGAGGACTTAGGTGGATTTGACATTGAATGCTTTATATTTTTATCTTTTCTGGGATTTTCAATTTTGAGATTCTAAAAAAAAAAAGAAAAAGGTTAGGGGTTTAGAAGTCCTATACTACTCCTATGAAATCAAGAGATAGTAAGGATTAAGTGAAACCAAGAACAATTCTTTGTTTCGCCACGCTTATGACAACTACACAAAGCAAGTCCAATCTTCTAGGATTTGTGCTTAAGATTTTTTTACTATGAATGATACCATCAGGAGAACAATATTATTCAAAGTAAGCATTGAAGCATCCACATTATAAGCTCAGTCTGACTTTACGCATTGAATGAAAATTATCCATTCAAAGAAAGTATGAACGACAGTTTCACCAAATCTATACTATCAATCTATCATTCATCTAACATGCATTTGAATCAAATACTACTTTAATATACTCTAGGTGGAAGAAAGATATGTAACCATGCAACCACTTGACAATAGAAGAATTCAAAGCAACTCATGCAATATGAACTTTTATTCTCAAAGCAGTTATGAGCAACAATTTCATAAGATTCTCTCCCATACAATGAAATGAAAAATGAGAGTTTATATAGAGTTTTGGAACTGAAATAAACGGCCAAGATTGATCCAAGATCAACGACAAAGCTTAAAACAAAGTAACCCTAACTAAGGTTTCCCGGAATACAATCAGTGGTCAGTGAGTGAAGTAGTGTGAGGAGCTATTTTTGAGGGGGCGCAACCTTATCCTCTCGAGTGGCATTGTACTAGATAAATTTGGAAACTATTGTGCTGACCTCCTCAATCGTGACAAGTGGTAGCATATTAACCTTGTATTCTAAGATGTCCAAATCATCTGCACATTCTGCAAAAGCAATTTCCCACTCTGATTCCTGTCATGGGAAGGCATGCCATATGGTAAGAAGTTGGCTACCTTAGTCAAAGTTTGCTTAAGAATCGGCCCAGTGGCGGTGAAGAAAAATTTCTTGCACTCTGCTTCAAGTTTTCAAGCTGCATGTCATTTGCTCGAACAATGTCTTTCTCAAGTGCACTTGCAACCACAAGTAAGATCTTGTTCCGGATTTCCTTCGTTCGCTCCTCAACTCTAATGGTATCAGTCTTCACCTTCTCCAAGACTTCATTCCGTGCAATCATCGTCTAGTACCAGCTACTGAAATCCTATGCTGCGCTTGCTGCAATCACCTTTCCATCGACTAGTTCTTGCTTCGGAACTCCTTTCAACACTTTGAGACATGGAATGATTTTGTCCTGGATATCCTGAATGTTGTCCCACGCTTCCGTCAAAGCTACAATCCTTGAAAGCAAAGAGGAAGTTTGCCCATATGCCAAAACTAGTTTCTCTACAAACACAACCACTTCTTCACTTTTGCCGATTATCCACTCTTTGGTTTCTTTGGCTTTGGTCTTTTCTTCTTAGAAAGTCTCCTGGGAAGAGTTCAACAATGGGGGAGCCGCTGAGTTGGCTTGATCGTGAGGGTTGGTTAAATGCTGAATATATACTCTTTTAGGCGCTCAATGTCCCATTTGTATTCCTTTTTCTTTGCTACCTCCTTTTCCAGCGTTGCTTTGATAGTATTAACTGAATTATCCAAGTCTTCCACTTTATGACCTTTTGTGGTTGGGCCCAAATCGACAGTGGTGATGGCATATTCTTGAGGAGCAATATCCTCTCTTGACTTAGCAACTATCGGTACAACAATTTGTACTGTATGATGGCCAACTTCGTCTCTTTGGATGGTAGAAAACATTTTGGTAGACTTCTTTACATTAACTGCTTCAAATCTGGCCAAAAAATCCGCCATATCGTCTTCCTCTGGGATTTCTGCTTGTTCGTTTTTCTTCAATCTCTCCTTCAACCAATTAGGAATAGTAAGCTGCTCGGTGTCTTCTTCTTCTTGAATATCCTGTGCACATGGAATCTCTTGAATTGCTTTGAGGGCGAAAATCATTCCTTCTTGGAATTCCCTGTCTAGAATATCAACTTCATTATCAGACTCCAGTATCTCTGTGCCTGTGGGAGATGGGGGTTCATCATCCTTTGATTGGACAGGAATGGGAGAAGGAATCCTTATGTCTCCCAACGACTCATCAATATCTAATATCTCGTTCATGTTCGCGGACACAACAAAATGAATAGGCTCTCATCTTTGTTTCTTTTGAGTAGGTTCTTCATCTACAATCTTCTTTCCTTTTGCCTCCTTCCTGTTCTTGGGATTGGTGCTCTCGATTGGCTCATCACCTTGGGATGCATCCGCATTTGAAGAGTAGGATTCTGCTCTGCCCATCAAATTCTAAGTCAGAGGTGCACCCTTCAGCCGTAGCTCTTTGATCTACTGGTCTGCCCACCATTGCGAATACTTGACGACTGGCCTCATCAAGATGGTCAAGTCTGCAAGTTCTGGTTTTGACCACCGTATGGGAATAAGAGGTTGATTCTCATCAAAACCTGGCTGAATATATTCGCCATCATCTTCATGTTGATCTGGCACACAAAAGAGCTCGATTGTCCTGATTAAGCTAACCGACAGTCTGGACCATAGTCTTTTTCTAACATCAAATTCATTTGCAGCATTGGCCCAGAAGTCCTCTAGGTCTACCTTGTGTTTGTATTTCCTTCCATTCATAGCCCCGATGTGAAGGTGAGGGTCAAAATCAGGTTTGGACCGATATGACGTGAATGGATACCATTGTATTTCTAACCTGGCACCCTCAGCTGCCTGTGCTGATGGGCAAGATTCTTCCATATTCCCAATAAAGAATGGGAAAGTGATGGCTGCTTTACTTTTTGCTCTCTAGAAGTTTTGATACATTTCTAGTTGTCTAAGAACCTCAAGCAAAATCATTCTGGTTGTGGGATAAATCAGGAGCCTAAACGGACATCCAGTGAATCCCTGAATTCTGATGTAAGTGAACCTCGGAAACTGGATATACCAGGATCTGTATTTGCTTATAAGGCTCTTAGCCTCATGGGTCAACCGTTGATGCGTCCCTCCTTGCAATATCCTTGTAATGTACATTAGGAATGCATCATGTGCTCTTCTGAAGTGAGATTTATCAGCCAACTGCAACTGGGGGTAGCAATCATATGCCTTGAACTCGTTCTCCCTGTTTCCTACAACACCTCGGCAGATCAATCCCGGATATCTATAATTCCTTGCCAGTAGATAGATAACATAAGAACTCATATAAAATGATTTAGTCTGCTCCAAATTCATCAGTTGCTCATGGATGGTGTCACTGATCATCCTCGACCGGTTGAACATTCTAACACCAGAAGTGATCTCGTCGATGAAAAAGTACATCCATGTCTCGAATAGTGCACCTTGAGGGTTGCCCACTATCCTATTCAATAGCAAAATAATGTCACCATAATCTTCCTTGAAGTCTGTCCGGTGCAATTTCTTGGGCATCTTCTTTATAGAAGGCCTTGGCTTCTTCAACCATGCCTTGTTGAGATTGGTTGCACATTGATCCATTCAATCTTCAAAAAGTTTCCTTGCATCTTCCTGAGTCTTATATGAGGCTCGGTGGTAGTTGGCAATACCGAATGCTTCTTGGATAGCCAACTCTCCGAGGTGTGCTAAAATTCTTCCATCAGGCGCAATGATTTGTCTTTCTTGCGAATTGTAGTGTCTGGTGCATTACACTATCAACTTAGCACATTGTACACCAGAGGAAATCCAGCAGCTTGCGAGATACCATTTCGCACCATTCTCTGAGCAATGGTTGTCGGTAGGAGTCCATCTTTTCCGTACATTCTCTTCTTGAATTCTTCAAGGTCCACATGTCCAATGTCTATGTCCGTGACGTTCTTCCACTTGGAGTTAATTTTCGATTTTGGCAGAACTCCTTTGCTTGTGAACTTCATCTATGCTTTTTTCGAAGATTCTCCCGAGATGGTCATTAACCACTGAAAAAGCAAGCTATTCCTTTGAAAACTTCACTCTTCAACTCAGAATTTCACTCCTTTCTTTGCTCTTCGCCTTGAAAAACTACTTGATCTCCAATATTCTATCTCTCGAAATAAAATCTATCTCTCGTGATTTGGAGAGAGCTCAGTTCTCTTTTCAATCGAACTTGTGAGAAAATGACTTGTTGAAACTTCATTATAAGGTTGAGAAGTTCTATTTATTTTAACAGTTTCTCCTTTTCTCTTGAGTTCATCGAACTTAGAATTGTTTTCTTCTCGTTCATCAAGGCAAGTTTCTAATTTTCTCCAAACTTCACGATTTTCTTCTTGGAGTTTGAAATCTTCTAAGTGCTGGGGATGAACGTTGGAAAATAATTAAAGATTTTTATGTGTAGATTTTTTCGATTTTCCAACCTTTTAATATTTTATTCTATCCATGGCGAATTTTATTTAACTCTATGCCAAATCGGACTTTTTTAGTGATTTCGCCATCTTTTCTTATGCTTGGCGAACTTCAAGATGTCTTTTGCATATTCTCTCTTGACATGGCATACTTCATTAATACATGGACATTTTCTTTTTAGCCAAAGTCGGACTTTGAGATCACCTTTGCCATCTTCCTTTTAAGCTTGGGCGGACTTCATGATTTATTTGCCAAGGCTGAGGGCGAACTTCAAGATTTATATGCCAAGTCTTTTCCAAGGTAGGGGCAGACTGCCTAAATACTTTTCCAAAGGCATGGAGGACTTTATGATTTCTTTTCCATTCCTCCTTTTGGCTTGGGCAGACTTCTTTGCATTTTGGACATTGGATCTTTCTTGGGAGGGCGGACTTTGAAGTGTTTGTGCCACTTTCCAAAGTTAGCACGGACTTCAACCTTTCTTTGCCAAGTCTTCTCCTTATGGCGGACTTTGTCTCCATCTTGACCAAGGCATGGCGGACTTCCAAGATGCCTTGCCATTTATCATTTTCTCTTTCAAGCGGACTTCATTAATACTTTGACCAAGGCATGGCGGACTTCCTTGATGCTTGCCATTGTCTTTTTTCCTTCCAGGCAGACTTGCCATTATCTTTTTTTCTTCTAGGCGGACTTTGAGAAGGTCTTTGCCATCTCCATGGCGGAATTTGAGGTCTTGCCATTCAACATTGGGCGAATTTTTCCAGACTTATACCATTTTCATCCTTGATCGCCATGAATTTCATGCTTGCTTCGCCATATGCCTTGATTTTTTTGTGATTTTTCATTGCTTTTTGATCATTTTCATTGTTTACTTGCTTTTCTCATCTAAAGGCCTGATGTTTTTTTTGTGTGTTTCTTTTTTCCCTTCTGGAGGAAACGTTGACTTCATGACCCATGAGACCCGGAACCCGACACTTTCTAAAAATAGAAAAAGCAAAAAAGCATCCCTCAAAAATAGGAAGTCCGGAATGGTCCAAAAGTGCCAAAAATCGAAAAAACAATAAAGCAAAAATCCCTAAAAAATAGCAAGTGTCAGAATTGACTCAAAGCATAGGCGATCCTCGTCTTCCGGACCTTCTGAGCATTTCCATGACGTCTAGGCACAGCTTCAGGCTCAAACTCTTTACTTGGCTCGAGCGATAACTCAAAACCCTAACATGAAACTCTCGGAGCAAAAGAACTTATGAAATTGCAACCCAAAGCGATTCACTGAGGGTCCCCATTTGCAATGGGGTGATGTGTGAAATAGGTCACAACAGGACCCACCGCACCTATCTTTGAGTGATCAAAATTTCCCTTGTTTAGTATTGAATGACCCACTTGGGGTTTTTTCTTGGCATTATTTCCATGCTGGTGGTTTCCTGGTGACAGTTACATTCCTATTGGCAGGCAATTTAATATCTTTGACCTGCGATTGTTACTATGGGTGGGCGTTATTCCTACCTGTCCTTGCAGGTGTTGGGTGGCAGCTGCTGCAGTATCAACTGCTGGGCGTTAAATTGGATAAATGGCTTTTGTAAAAAGGACAAACAGGTCTGTAGAGTAGTGTGAGTAGAATATACTATGCACTGAATTTTAGAAAAGAACACATGGGGTCGTGGGAAGCAGCATACAGAAGGCTGGAAGTCATTCTTGCTGGCCTACATGATTATTTGAGACTGTTAGTGGTCATATGTTAAGGACTGAATAACTGTATCAGGTTAATTTGACATTGTTTTCTAGTTTTCTGAATGTACTGTTGTGAGGTGAGAGCCTACAAGTTAATCTGAAACTTGAATTTCTGAGATATGACTTTCTGAATCTCTGTAATTACTTTTTTCTGAACTTTGAGTAAGGAGATCTTAAAATACTGTTAAATTGCTGTCAAAAATTCGTTACTACTGTTGCAATTGATAACTTGTGTTTGTGTGAAGCTGCTTGGACTGGTTCTCTATAGTAGACCCCCAGTCCTTGACTGCATTACTTGTGTCCTCTTGTTGAGCAGCAGTTGAGTATTTGTGTATTCCAGTTAAGCAGCAACTGAGTCTTCAGTGCATATCAGTTAACACCACTGTTGAGGGGTGGACTGACCAGTCAACTGCCACCAATTCAGGAGTAATTGCCTATGATTGTGGATCGACAGTTTTGAGGGAGTGTTGCTCAGTTAGCTGCCTACGTTTGAGGAAATTAGCTGTCAATTAGTTGCCACCATTTGTGGACTGACTTCTCATTATTGAGGATCACTGGAAGTTGGGTCTATAAAACAGATCACAAGGCAGAAGAGAAGGTACTTTTTGGAAAATTAACATACATTCAATTCTCATTTTAGTGTTAGTGGCATTGGCACAGCAGTTGGGTACATTGAAGACAAAACCCTTCAGGCGTGAACTCATCTTGGAGATGGAAACCCTCTGTAGTAGTGCATATTGGTTAGTATAGAGTTTGTAAGCTAGGAGTACCTAGTAAGTTGTATTGGATTGGTAGACTTACCTTTGAATATTTGTTGTTAATAGAAAATTAAAAAAAAATTATATTTGTTGCTGGAGTGTTTTGTGTCTGTTATTTGTGCATTTAGTAGAGGTTATTAGTATTACACATTGCACTATAATCTTCCCATCACAAATGTGCAAGGGCAACATTTATAACTTTGTAACTACCTTAGTAAACTTAAAGATAAACTAAAAATAAACAACCTCCTTTCCTTCAAATGCATAGAGTAGAAAATAACAACTTCCCCTTCATGCCATATAAATCTGCAACTTGTCATGAATGATGTCTCCAAGAGCTTAGTAAGGGAACATCCTCTCCAAACATTTGTTGAGGCCATTCATAACCTCCAATTCTGCCCTAAATGATCTGGTGTAGAAAAGCCATGTTTTCAAATAGTAGGCAGCATCATGAATGTGTTGGTGGTATTGTCTGTTCTACCTCCAATCAACATGTAGTATCCAAGGAAATTGGAAGACTTCAAGGCTGCAGTAACCTTTGACAATTACTTGGAGGTACTCAGGAAGAATTTCCAGAACAAAAGAGGCTAGAATGACAACATAAGAGAGTTGAAACAGAAAAAATCCACATTGCTTGTTGAATGCAAATATTTAATACTTGGAAGAGATACTCCAATGGTTGCTAGCAATGCCCAAGAAACATTTGTCGAGATTTCAAGCATTGAAAAGATGGAAATATTGCCATGTGAAAATGGTTTACAAGGTAGCTATGTTGATGGGCACAAATCTGTTAAGGATGTTTTAGTGATTTCAACTTGAGAATATGGATGCTGCTACAAGTGATCAGAAAGAAGTCGGGGTGCCCCAATTAAATATTTTATTCTCACTAAACTGTAATGACCTTTCAGTTTTAAGTTATCCATTCGACTTCTAATGAGGACATGGATGGTGACTTTTCAGCTTCTATGAAAATGTATAAAAGAAGACTCAATTCAAAGCCAATAGACAGAGTTGTAGGCATACATCTCTTTGGATGAGTTTGTCAAGCTGTGGCATACATCTCATCTGATGAGTTAGTCAAATTATATCAACTCTCCGAAATAGTGTCCAATGGGCATACATCTCTCCTACGAGATTGCCCAAGTTGTATGGATTTGAGGTATACATCTATTCTACGAGATTGCCCAACTTGTATGGACTCGGGGTGCACAGCTCTCCTACGGGATTGCCCAATTTGTATGGATCCAGGGCATACGTCTCATTCACGAGCTTGCCCAAAATTTGTAATATTTTGTATAAAACAATTTTTTTTTCATGTTTTTCACTTTGTCTATTATGTTTTACAATACTACCGGCACCTTGCTGAGTATTGTCCTCCGAACTCACAAAATAATTCGGATCAACAAGTCTTTCATAAATGGAAGGTAAACACTTTGATCGCTTGTTGGATTACCATTCAAAACATAAGGAAGATAGTAGTAAAGATTTGTTGCACCAGTTTGATGCCATGTTATTACAAGGTAAGCATTCAATGTGGGAACACGCTACAAAAAATAGATACAATAGAACCCCAACATGCTCTACAAAAAAGAGGCTTGTGCTAGTCTACAGAGCTTTAGAGTACAGAACAGCTAGGTACACCATCTCAAGAAAGTCGTAAAAAGGTCAGGCTTCTCATCTGCAGTTCATGGATCAGCAGCTGCAACAACAATGAACTCTTCAACGACTAGGTATGATTCAATAAAATGCATGGAGACCACAAAGAGGCCTGCTAGAGTGATCAGTTTTTGTTTTACAAGCTTGGTTGTTTAGGTATTTTCTTCATTTGTATCCCAAATATCTTAATGAAATTATATTAGCAAAGTAGGCAGGACTGTCTAGAAGTCAGGTTTCTAATTGGTCCACAAATGCATTTGCATGCCTTTGGAAGCCCATGGTAGAAGAAATGTATATGGAAGAAACTAAGGAAGCCGAGTTAGGACATGGATTAGCTGAAAATGCATAGTGAGGAAAATGTTGAAAGTGAGAAAGAGGTAAAGTTGGATCGAGGACCTAGAAATGACCACTTTCATGAAGAACAATAATATACATCACTCCTTAGTAGCAACATACATGATACAGCTTGTGAAGAACAAAATATGACAAGGGGTGGCTTGAAGTTAGAGCACTGATTTGACTCAAATAATAGAAAAAGCTGGACATTTAGCATGGAAGAGGGCCTTAGATGAAGAAATTTTCCATGAAGTTTAGGTCCCAGGATGAAGGTGCAACATAGTGGCAACTTAAAAAGGTTTTGGTATCTCTAGATCAAGTGAAGAGTTTATATGCAAAGTTTATCGATTGGGATGTGCAAGTGTATGATGAAAGTATTGATACTCTACCACATGCAACAAATATAGGGATAAGTGAGGACTTGGGCTAGCTGGGGTATATTTAAATTGATAAAATATGAACGTTTATTGAAAATATGATGGTTTTTAGGAGATGCTGCATGAATGGCACTTGCTATGGAAATGAAAGTGGTGATGTTGATGAGCACACACTTATACTGAGAGGGGGGTGTGGGGACGTCTCGGGGATGTGGGGATGGCTAGGGGACGTCCCCAATTTGCAAAAGAAATAGGAAATGCCCCAGAAACCCAAGGACTTCCTTGCCTGCAGTCGAGGACGTCTGACCGTCTCAGGGACGACAGGGGATATTTGGGACATCCCCTGACCATCCCCTATGGCAAGCATAAATTAAAAAAAAACACATCTCACTTAAAAAAATGTTTTACCTCCCAGCTCGCTAAATGACACAGTCAACTGTTGTTTGGATGCCTTTACAATGGCTTAGGGTTTCATGCCTACGAGTCTATCCACCATTATTTGTAGCTTCACTTCTTGACAATACCGTGCTTCTTCATCGTGTGAAACCCTCCTTTCTTTCATTTTGGTATTCACCCGTGATCTTGTGCCTCTTCATGGTAGATTATCACATGATACATGACCGTGCTATTGAAACTCACACTGTCTTAACTTCAAATGGAGCACTGTTCACTATCACTATCCTCTACACCTTGAAACATTATCATATTGCTCTATACAATAAACATTGTCCTAGTCACTTGTACGTTTCATGAACCACTGTCCTTTGAAGTTTGTTGTTTGGACCGTCATTTGACTGTTTAGACTATCATGACAGTGCTTATTGTAGAGTATATTGTGCCTTTGCTATCATGTCTCATGAAACTATACACCCTTCTTTCACACTAAACTATCTACTGCCTTGGAATCTATAACCATGTAAACTGGAGTAGACAAAATAACTTCAGATGGTAGAACACTGATGACTACCTTGGATAGACTTGGAAGAAGACAAAGATCTCTGTGCAACATTAGCATATGTCACACGACTTTATGACACACTAAACTGAGCATCATCAACTACTAAAGGTCCATATAGTGTGATGACAATAGGAAATGTTGGATTTAGGTTCACTGTTTTAAGTATATACTTGGAACAAATTCATTGAATTCATTCACCCATACAATCTCCTTATCCTTCTATCACAAGAGTCTGTCTTATTAAGCAACCTCCCTTTCCTTTACAAAATTTGTAACTGTCTTTCTCTTTACAAGCTCTGTGGATTGTCATGGTATTGTCATTTTGTTGATTGTCTTGGACTGTAATATGATAAAACTTGTATGCTATTTTTTAATATCACATGCATATTGACAATGAATTTTGAATGCATATTGAGTATTGACAATGAATTTTGAACACAAATGTTATATGTTAATTGTTAAGGTTCTATACTATATATATGCATGTTAAAGTTCTATGTTTTCATATGAATATTTAAAATTTTCCCTATATATAGCCGTCCCCAAAATTGGCTTGAAAAATTGGGAACTTGCGGACGCATCCCGCCATCCCCTATTGTCCCCATCCCAAAAAATCGGGGTAACACTAAAAATCAACAAATAAGAACACAAGATATACGTAGAAACTCTTTTGGGAGAAAACCATGAAAAAAGGACTGCTTGGATCTACTGTCCAAATCCAGCCACACATAAAATAAAATTCTCTTACAAATTTTGTAGGCACCAACCCACTGGAGACACCAATGCCCACTACTAAGCACCAATTTAGCAAGAGACACCAATCTCTTCAATTAGGAGGCATTGACCTCCAAATGAACAAAAAATTCATCTTCTTGAATATTGCTTCTTTAAAGTATGATTGTCGTGTGAATCTCCTTCATAAGATCTGTTTGCAAGTCTGCTTATAAATTTGCATATAAATCTTCTATAAATCTCCTTAAAAGTTTGCTATAAATCTGCCATAAATCTCCTTGAAAGTCTGCTATAAATCTGCCATAAATCACTTTGAAATTTTGCTATAAATCTGCTCTGCTTCTTAAATCTGCTCTTCTTCTCCTAATTTCTGTTCTTAAAAGGAATGATTTTGCATTGAAGAACTTGCTTTGTAACCTCCAAAATAACTTGTATTTATATCCAAATCATGCACTTCACCAAAAGAAGTTTGGCCAAGATTTGACATAATAAAATTTATTTTAAATATTAAATTCACCCAAGAAAGGCACCAAAGAGAAGGAGGTCAGCCAGCAGCATAAGTATTATTTTTATTATTATTTTGCAACTTGCAAAGTGATCATCAAGGTGGAGGAAGGTCGGCTAGCACTTAGGAATTATAAACATGTCTTTTATCACCTTGAAATAATGTGATTTGCCCTTGAATGAAGTAATTAGTTCTCCTTTGATATTGCCTTTGACATTGATGACAATAACATTTCCAACAATCTCCCCTTTTGTCATTGATGACAACCTTGCAAAGAAATAATTTGTGCATGCAACAAGAACATAGTTCTCCCTCCATCTATAATGCTCCCTCTTACTGCAACTCTCCCCCTTTGACATCAATGGCAAAGTCTTCATGGAGCTGAAGGATGATAAAGTGATTAGTTCCCCCTGAAAATGTGCTTCCCCTCAAGGACTTAATGACTAGATGAGAGTGATATCACTCCCAATTTCTGTCTGAGATACTCGTAAGTCTCTTTAGGAAGAGGCTTTGTGAAAATATCTGCAATCTGCTTGTGTTCCAATGTATTCCATCTTGACTTGTTCTGCTACGTATTCTCTCAAGAAATGATATTTGATAGGAATATGCTTTGTTCTAGAGTGCATAACCGGATTCTTTGAAATATTGATTGCACTCGTGTTATCACAAAGTATTGAAATTGGGCGATCATATTCTACGTTAATGTCTTTCAAAGTCAGTTTCATCCAAAGAACTTGTGTGCAACATGATGCTGCTGCTATGTACTTTGCCTCTGTTGTGGATAAAGAAGTTGAAAGTTGTTTCTTGATTAATCAAGGCACTAGTTTGTTGCCAAGAAAGAAAGCTCCTCCACTTGTACTCTTCCTATCATCAACACTGCCTGCCCAATCCACATCTATATATGTTGCCAGAGTGAAATCTTCACTTTTTGGATACCACAAATCAAGATCCAAAGTGCCCTTTAGAATATCCTTTTAAATGCTTACACATGGGTTTCTTTTGGTGGTACCAGAAAGCGTGCCACCATGCCTACAACTTGCATAATATCCGGTCTTGAAGCTGTCACACATATAGTTGACTCCCAATCATTGACATGTATAGAGTTTGATTTGCTTATGGGGATTCATCATCTTTACTTAATTTGCAGCTTGTAACCATGGGTGTGTTCATTAATTTAATCTTCCATCCTAAACTACTTCAACATCTCCTTGATATACTTGGTTTGTGGGATGAAAATACCTTTATCAGATTGAGAAATTTGTAACCCAAGGAAGAATGATAACTCACCAAGCATGAACATCTCAAACTCCTTTTGCATTTCCATAGCAAACTCTTGACACATTTTGTCACTATTGCCTCCAAAAGTAATATCATCCACGTAAACCACAACAATCAACTGATCATCACCTTCAGTCTTGATGTAAAGATTGCTATAAGCAATTCCCTTTTTGAAGCTCTACTATTGTAGATACTTTTCAAGTCTTTGAGTGCGAGGCTCTGGGGGCTTGTTTTAGCCCATAAAGCGCTTTCTTCGGCTTGCATAGATAATCTTTATCTTTTGATAAGAGGAACCTTTATGGCTGTTCAATATATACTTCTTCCTCTAAATTTCCTTTGAGAAAGGCTGACTTGACATCTATTTCATAAACTTTAACGCTCTTAAAACAAGCAAATGCCAAGAACATTCTAATAACTTCTATTCGTGCAACAGGAGTAAAAGTTTCTTCAAAATCAATACCTTCCAACTTGAGCATACCCCTTACAAACTAACCTACCTTTATTTTTCACCACTTGTCCATCTTCATTCAGTTTGTTCTTGAAAAGTCACTTGGTGCCAATCACATTTTTGTCTTTTGGTCTCGGGACAAGTTCCTAAGCCTCATTCTTGTCGATTTAGTTCAACTCTTCTTCCATAGTGCCAATCCAATGTTTGTCTTTGCTTGCTTCTGCAAAATGGTTGGGCTCTACTTTAGATAGTAAGCAGAAATTTGCATGTTCTGATGCACTTGCTAATCTTCTTCTACTTTGTATCCCAATATCTTTATCACCAAGAATTAGATTTTCTGAATGATGCTTTTGAACAAATCTATATGGTGTCTTTGTATCTCTTTGTCCTACTCCTTTGCCAATTTCTTCTTCTTATTCTTCTTCCTTGCAGCTTGAGTCTTCTAGGTGATCATTTTCTTGAACTTTCTCCATTTGATGTCTTTCTTCATCCACTCTTACATTGGTGCTTTCTACAATCTTTTGCAACCTTTTATTATAACATCTATAAGCCTTGCTTCTTGAAGAATAACCAAGGAAGATGCCTTCGTCAGATCTGGAGTCATTTTCCCAAATCCTCACCATCTCTTCTTATGTAGAACTTATGAAAATTTTGAAGTATTTCATTGTCACTGGTCTTCCCTTCCATAGTCCGTAAGGTGTCTTGCTATTATTGATTCTGATTTTCCCTCTGTTCAGAATGTAGACAGTTGTGTTAACCACTCCTCTCCAAAACTTGTCAAGTAGCATAGATTTATTCAACATTGTTCTAGCCATCTCTTGCACTGTTTGATTCCTTATTTTTGTAAGTCCATTTTGCTGCGGAGTCCTTGTAGCAAGTGTCTTTTTATGCCATGATGCTCACAAAAGTCTTTAAATTCATTTGAGGTAAACTCACCTCCTTGATCTGATCTCAAACACTTGATCTTCAACCCAGTTTCATTTTCAACTAAGGCTTTGAAACCTTTGGACTTCTCAAATGCTTCAAAATTTTCTTTTAGGAAGGTAACCCATGTCATCCTTGAGCAATCATCAATAAGCAACATGAAATAAATTTGACCTTGTAAACTTTGTGTCCTTGTTGGTCCACAAAGGTTTGTATGAGCAAGCTCCAAAGGCTTTTTTGTTGAGTACTCCTTTGATGTGAAGCTAGCTCTTGTTTGTTTCCCTTGTTGACATTGCTTGTAAAGAGTGTTTGAATGAGTAATCTTTGGCATATCTCTTACAACTTGTTTGGTGCTGATCTTTACAAGATTATCAAAATTTACATGGCCCATTATTCTATGCCATAACCAGTTCTCATCTGTTTGTCTCATGTAGCATTTTTTTCCCTTGATCTCACTAAGGATGTATTGGTTGTTTGTTGTTCTATTTGCATCAGCAACAAGTTTTCTTGTACTTGCCTTCCTTATCTCACAACTTTGAGCATGAAAAGTAAGAGTGTGTCCTTGATCACACACTTGACTCACACTAAGAAAATTATGGTTCAAACCTTTAACATATAAGACGTTTTCTGCCTTTGTCTTCCCATTGTCAAGATTAAGAGTACCTTTTCCTATTACCTTTGTTGTAGCATTGTCTCCAAATTTTACTGTACCTCCATTCACTTCTTACAAAGAGAGAAACTTGCTCTTGTCTCCTATCATATGGCTTGATCATCCACTATCAATATATCATTGATTTTCTTCATTTTGGGCATGAAAGGTTGTTTGCACAAGCATGGATCGCTCCTCCTTTTCTTGCTCTTGTTTCTTTTTCCATATTTTTGAATTTTCCTCCTTTTGTTTAGCCATAGTATCCTTCTTGTTCTATGTAGGTGGTTCCACAAAACCACTTATACAAAAACGTGTTGTGTGACCATAGTTGTTGCACTTATAACACATAATGTTGAAATCCATTAAGAGAGCAAATGAATTGTAATTTCTCTTTAAGAACCCAAAATCATTTCGTGTATGTACCCTAAAATCTATTGCTTTATGACCAAACTAATTGCAGAAAATACAATAACCAAAGAAAGAGTTTTGGAACCTGGTCATGTGAGATTGCCTTGGAGGGAACGATCTTTTGAGTTTGTCCTTGTTGTCTTTGTGAGGAATGCTGGTTTTCTATGGGATATCACTTTCTTTCTTCTTGTTGCTATCACTATTGATGGAGCTCTTAAGCGCATCTGCATAGCCTTTAGGATTTTCTTCATTTGTCTTATTTGGTAACTTTGTAGCCTTAGAACTTGAATCTACTTTCTTTTGATTTTCTTCAAAGCCAAGACCAATCTTAATGAATGGTGACCTTTGGAAATTGATAGTATCATCTAGTATTTCAGTGCTCTTCTCAAACTTTATGCTTCTATTTAATTGAGTAGTTGTTTTCTCTAGTTCCTTTCTCAAGAAAACAATTTCAGATTCTAGTTTTTTGCAATCTTCTTCCTTTGTATTTAGTTGAATTCTCACTTCCTCTTCTATCCATTTTGCCTCTTCAAGTTGAATCTTTAGGTTTATGATAGCATTTTCTGCTTTTTCAAGGCTTTGCGACATTTTTGCTCTTGAATCACGATCTTCTTCTTCATATTCTGTAGCTGCAAATTTTGTTTTAAATTCCTTTTCTTAAGCTTTTTGATTTTGCTGAAGGCACAAGTGAGTTCTTCTTCAAGATCCACTTCCCCATCCATTTCAACAATTTCTTCCTCTTTTGAATGCATCTTTTCTTTTCCTTTGTCTTCATTTTCCAAGATGTCACTCTTCACTTCTATTGCCATGAAGAGAGTTCCATTTTGCCTCTTCAAGTTGAATCTTTAGGTTTATGATAGCATTTTCTGCTTTTTCAAGGCTTTGCGACATTTTTGCTCTTGAATCACGATCTTCTTCTTCATATTCTGTAGCTGCAAATTTTGTTTTAAATTCCTTTTCTTAAGCTTTTTGATTTTGCTGAAGGCACAAGTGAGTTCTTCTTCAAGATCCACTTCCCCATCCATTTCAACAATTTCTTCCTCTTTTGAATGCATCTTTTCTTTTCCTTTGTCTTCATTTTCCAAGATGTCACTCTTCACTTCTATTGCCATGAAGAGAGTTTCTTCTCTATAGCTATTGGAGAAACATTCATTGCTTTCCTTAGATTAGCTACTATCTTCTTTGGAATAGAGGCTTTTCTTGTGCTTATGGAAGTTCTTCTTTTCACATCTACCTTGTTTGTGACTCTTTTGTATTGATGATGTCTACTTCCTTTCTTTATGTTATGATTTTCTTTTAATCGCTACTTTCTTTGTCGACTTGTGGACACTTAGCAGCAAAATGACCTATTTTACCACAATTAAAACATTTGAAGGGTAACTTACCTTTGTATTTGCCAAATCCTTTCTTGACCTTTCTCACAAAGTTGGCTTCCTTTGCATCCAATTCATCGTTGGAGCTATTGCTCAATTTATGTTCTTTATTCTTCGTCTTGTTCGAAGCTTTGAGGGCCGCTTCTCGCTTAGATGGATTCTCCTTTTCAGTCCTCATTTCATATGTCATGAGGATCCCATGCAATTCATCCATTGTCAATTTATCTAGATCCTTCATTTCTTCAATAGCGGAAACTTTGGCATCAAATCTGAAAGGGAGAGACCTTAGCACCTTTTGCATAATCATTGAGTCTTCAATCTTTTCACCAAGTCTTCAGATGTTGTTGACAATTTCATCCACACGAAGAAGATAGTCTACAATATTTTCCTCGCCTTTCATCTTCAAGCTCTTGAATTGTCTTCTATAGGTTTGGAGCTTAGCCTTCTTAACTTCGTCATCGCCTTCATAGATGTTCTTAAGTTTGTCCCAGGTTTCTTTTGTTCAGTCATAGTGCATTCATTTGACAAACTCTGATTCCGATAGGCCACACAAGATATCATTCATGGCTTTTGCGTCGTTTTCACTATCCTTCTTTCTAGTAGGATCTGTCAACGGAGTTGATGGGGCTATATAACCATTCACCATTAATTGCCAAATATCAAAGCCAAGAGCCATTAGATAAGTCCGCGTCCTTATGCTCTAGAATGCATAGTTTGTTTTGTTGAACAATGGGACTCTATTTGAAAAGAAACCTTTTTGACTCACCATGTGTGCTTTTGAGATCTACCTTCTAACAATTAGACTATTCTTGAAAGAACCCGCTTTGATACCAATTGATTGAGCACATGCTTGTATTGAGGGGGGAGGTGGTGAATCAGTATAAAGTTCTAGATTCAGGTGAGACTCAAAATGGTAGGGTTAAATTTTTGGATGCTTACTGGGGATAAACATAATACTACCATTCAAAATGCATTTTTGTACAACTTCATTTCTCTTGATTTGGAAGGGCAGCTCTTGGTTATCCAGGGGAAGGTTCTTGATGTAGTAACCAGAAGCTTGGAACAAGTTCTTCATACAATGAGAACTGTAGGTGAACATAAGGATGTTGCATTTGTTGTCGATCAATGGGCATTGGAAATTGTTTTTAAGCATCATTATGAAGCTCTTAGTGAAGTGGCTACACTATCAAGGATAGCCATCTACTTTCATTTAAATTTATCACAAAAGGCTACTTGGTGGAGCTATTGAAATCATATGACCACAAGTTTTTTGCCATTGGAGATGGTGGTAACGATGTGGGAATGATCTAGGAGGCACAAATGGGGTAGGCATTAGTGGATGAGAAGGCATGTAGACTACAAACTATAGTATAGGAAAATTTAAATTCCCCAAATGTCTAATACTTTACATGGTGTTGGGTTCCAAAACCATTGTTCTTCTTCCTAGAACATATTTTCACTTTCAAGGATAGGGTTGTCATCATGAAAGTGAAACTTGCTCATCCACAGACCATTGAGGGTTGAAGGCCAATTCTAGGAGAGTTGGTTTTTTTTGCTACTCTCTGAGCTCAGCTTAGACTCAAGAGGGTGTTCCTAGAGGTTTGATAAGCTAAATGGACAACCAAAAATGATGATAGCTAAACCCAACCTATTGACTTGACTCCAAATACTATTATTGAGCCAAGAACAACTAACTATCTTAATACCTCCATATAGCTGATTGTAACACCATTGCAATGGGTGCAGGGTGGGGGCAAGATACATGACTCACATGGTGCATTAGATATGAATTTTGTGACAATTATTCCTTGTTTGTTGTGAAACCATGAACTACTTGAAAGTTAGGATTGAAGTAGGATTACTAGTTTAATGATTTGTTCTTTTAATTGTATGATTGAGCCAATACATTCCAAGATTAGTGCCTATCAATGGGTCACATGGTGACTCCTTCAAGAAATGGATATAAAGGGTAAATCAGTTCATTGACATCCAATCAACAATCATCACTCATCTATCCATCAAGAAATCAATCAATCAAAATATCAAAAGATCAATCAATTCGTAATTCAATCAACAATTTATTCAAAGTCATTCAAGCATTAACTTATCAATCCATAAATATCAATCAACTCATAGTCATTCAATATATTATATCAAGGGGTGATTGGAATAAGGAAAATAAGAAATTGGAATATAAGATGTCTATTGGAAATAAGTATTGTTTCAGAAAGAATATTATTGGGAAGTATGTGTGAATCATCTACATTGTGTGTATGTGATGTATGCTCAAGCTAGTCATTGTTTGTACCTATGATGTGTGTATAAGCTAGTGGCCCTATGTATGATGAGGTATGCTTGATCCAATCATTGTGTGATCATGGGAGGATGGAATGATATGACCCCTATGTGGATTTGTGTGCATTTGTACACTAATGATTGGTATGGAACCAACACTTGACTAGAATGTGTTGTTATCATTTTATTGTAATTGGACTAATTTAAAATCATAAGCTTAATTAATAGTCATGAGTTAAAAGAGGCATCAAAGATCTCATACAAGAAGAGTGGATGAACTCTATCATTGTTGTACAAACTACAAAGCCTCTAATTCCCAAAAGGGATATGTAGGCAGGGTGATTATGAATGCACCCTTGAGATTTAAGTTTGGGTATAGGGATGATCTTGACTTTCGGAGATCACCACTTTCAAGTGTATGCATATGAGTGGTGACATAGAGTTGTCGTCATGATGATGGTCGGAGAAGTCACGAAGTCGTCACTTCTAGATTTGATGGAAGATGTTTGGTCAATTATGTTAGTAGTTGTGAACAAATTAAAAAAAATTGCAGTAACTAAGGTGTAGTTATTACAAGGGCATGGTCTGAGCTATTCCTAAGATGGAACCCTAGGGTACCTACTCCCAAATCCAGACTTGTTCATGCCAAGTATATGGCCAAAGGTGTTGAACCCTACAACATAGGCTTATCTTTTAAAAGAAGAATAGCTTCAACAACCAAGACAGGAAAAAGAAATCAAATGACACCCTTATCATTTGGATTTGTGAAGGTCAAAAAGATCTACAATCTATCATTCATTCTTCCACCTTTTTAGAGGTATATCCTAAGTTACCAAATTACAATTGGGTACAAGTATGGGTACATAGATAAGATATGTTGGTATGGGGGTAGTTGGGTATGTCCATACAAGAAAAATATAAAAATCATGTATATATATATATTTGCAAGCCTAAATAAATAATTAAAAAAATGCAAAAGAATGAAGAAAAGAAAGTGTTTAGCGAATTGGTGTAGGAAGGTGCGAGGACCGAAGGTAGCATGGAAGGAGGTGATCACAATCTCCTCGAAGGCAGTTGTAGAAAAGGTTTGAGGATATCTTTAGGAGGAATGGTGGTTAGCAAAATGTATGAATACAGTGTAATTGGGAGATTCAAAAATAAATTGTTGGGAAAAAATAGAGAGATGGGTAGTGGAGAATTGGGAGATGTCTTTTTTGCCAAGGTTCTTGCCCAAGGGTTTTTTCTTTGTAGAATTCAGAGAAAAGAGTCCGCACAAGGAGATGACGAAAAAAGGCTTGTGGCAAATGGAGAATTCATACTTATACTTGCAAGATTGGGTGTTGAACTTCAACCCACTAGAATTCATCCCTAACAAGGAACCTTCATGAATTAGGTTATACAATTTGCCTTTGGAATTTTGGATGACGAATTGCCTTCGAGCAATTGGAGATAGCATGGGGATGACCATTGAAGTGGATGAAGGGTTCAAACAATCTAAGTCTCATTTATATGCAAGGATCAAGGTGGTGAATATCAAACTGATCCTGATTGAGCTGTACTTTGACACCCCTCATAGAGAATGGATACAGACAATGACAGTCGAAGACGAGAAGTGTTACTTTTTAGAATGCAAGAGTAGGCACCAGATGGAAAAGGAGTGCCCGAGGAAATAAAACAACCCCAACAACGAAAGGAAGAATGGAGAAGAAAGGAGCGAAAGAGTTTGGAAGGCAGAAACCCGATTGTGAAAGACAATAATAATGAGGCAACAACTTCGTTGGGGGCAGCCTCACTGACCAAATTTGTAGAAGATAACACTTTCCCTGGCAGGGTGGTGGCGACTCAGGAGGAAGATATGGTGGTTACCAAAACCGCGTGTGGTAAGTGCCATGGAGGTGATGTCAGAGGAAAAAAGGGTAAACAAAACTACCGAGTAATTAGCGACGGGGCTGGTGATAAGGTGGTAAATGAGTGCTGGTTGGAGGAGGAAGGTTCAGAAGAAGACGAATTAGATATTGTAGACATTAGGTGCATCAACCAGTCCATTGCAAAGGCCGTCATACATAATTTATCAGTCAAGAAGCAGAGGGGAAGAAAGTCAGAGAAGCAAAAGAGGGAAGAAATAGCAATTGAGAAGGGGCTTCGAAATATTAAAGAGTACATGTTGAGACCCAAGGGAGGAAGCACCTCCCTTGGAGAGCAATGAAGATTGCCACTTGGAATGTCAAGGGCTTGAATGCCCTTGACAAACGACATGCGACCAAACACCACTTAGTGAAAATGTTGGTCGACTTAGTTCTGTTGCAAAAATTAGGGAACAAGGAAGCAGGTCTATTTTTGTAGCATTGTAGGATTTGGAATGGAATTTTCAAAGAATCAATTGATTCGGTTGGCAGCCTCGAGATTCTATGGAATCCATCCATGGTGGTTGTCAAAGAAATAAGAAAGGAGGATAATTGGTTGATGGCGAAAGTGACTCATTTTATGTTGGACATGAAATTTATAATCTTCAACATTTACGGGCCTGTTAAGACAGAGGAGAAATAGGCATTGTGGGGAATTTTTGCCGATCTCCCTTTCAGACCACTTGTTGAATTGGAAATCATCAAAGATGGCTCGCCAAGAAAGAGCTACTTCAAATTCGAGAAAATGTGGTTTAGATGCCCGAAGTTGATTGGAATAATTGAAGAATGGTGGAAGGAGACACCGAACAATGGTGGCACGAAAAGTTTCATCTTTACAAAGAAGGTGGCGCACATCTAAATGAAGCCGAAGGAGTGGAATGTAAAGTCCTTTTAAAATGTTTTCAAGGAGAAGGAAAGAGTGGAAGCAAAAATGGAAGTGCTAAATGAGAAAGTAATCAAGAATGGGATGTTTTAGGAGGACATTCTAAAAGAGAAAGAATTGTTAGTAGAGCATGCAAAATTGTTAGGAAGAGAGGAAGCATTTTGGAAAGCAAAGGCGAGAGAAAATTGGTTAGCTGAGGGGGATCTCAATACAAAAAAAATTCACAACTCTGTGAAGAGAAGGCTTATGAACATAATTGGCGAGATAGAGAATGGGGTTGGGGTGTTAGTCTTAAAGTAGAAGGAGATTGAATAGATGGAGGTGGAACACTTCAAATCCATCTTGGCTCCGGTTTTGGGGGAGGGGAGGTCGGGGGGAGGCAGACAAGATAGACTTTTCTGTGGTTACCAATGCCATCTCACAATTGGTAAATGGTGCAAATAATAGGATGCTTACAAAACCATTTATAGAGGAAGAAATTAAGACGGTTGCATTTCATTTACACCTGAATAATTGTTACGACCCGACCCTTCGGTAAAATAAAATTTCTTAATTTTTCACTAACAAGTAAAGGGAAAGAGTAATAAAGACATTGCAAACAGATTTTTCTTTTCTTTCATTGATAATTATAAACAAGATGCAATATAATTCAGCAAGTAATCTTCTCCTTTTCAAAATTAAATAACAGAGTAAGAAAACATACATAGCTCCTTGAGCTTTTGAACTAATAGCTATGTTGTATGGTTCATACCCGCAGGCCTTGAACCCGGTTCGGGTACGTGCTGGGTACGCACAGGGTGCACGCCCAGCACTGTGGGTTTGCCAGGGTACGCACACCCCGCACCCAGGCGAACCCACAGTGTTGGGCACACACCTTGTGCGCACCCAGCATGAACCCGGGTGAAATCGTCACAAACTCGGGCGAACCATGCACGAACCTAGGAGAACCCATGACCCAAATCATAAAAAGTGGGCCCAAACTTAATAAATTTTAAAAAAATAATTTTTTTTTTCCTCCTATTTGAATATTTTTCAACTATCAATTGGCATTTAATATTTATCTTTGGCATTTGGCATTGATCAATGATCAAGTATCATACTATGAAATGATTTAGTTTTACAATTCTGTATATTTCTCTTATTTTTTTGTATATATATATATATATACACACGTACCCAAACCCCTATAAAAAACTTTCACGTACCCACGTATCGGGTTCTCGTACCCGAACCCGTCCCCGAACCCGAACTAGTAACTTAAACTAATAGTGGTAAGAAGGTCTAGGAATCCGCCTTTCAAATCTCGGTGCTTCAGTAGCTTGGTAAGGAGGAGAAACATCACTCGGGTGCTTTTTCGCCAATCGCAGACTTATAATGCGGTCCCTCGCACATCTACCATTCGATAGATGGCCCTCCCTTCAACGAAGAGATTGGTAGGGTAATCGATATTGTTTACCGACTGAGCATAGTGGTGTGTCCTACAAAACTAGAACTTGCTATTTCACAATCCTGAACTAGCTTGCTTTAAGGATCACGATGAATTGACAGTGTAGTCTCAAGCATCACACAGTCTAAGTGGATGTCGTACATTTCACTACTTTGGCCAAAGTGTTCTCATTCAGTACTTTGAATGAAGGTCATCTATCATATACTCTATATAGGGTCGATTTGACTTAGGGCTTTCTTACACTATGCGTAGGTCTTTGTTCTTCACTGGGTAATCCATACCCCAAACATCCTACAACAAACTGTCTACTTAGAAACGAAACAGTCTACAAGTGTCTTGTAACATAACTCCTAATCCGGAAATCTTTATCCTATGAGTGCTTAGCTTGTCTCAATTAACCTAATAACTTAAGCTTAAGACCATAATTGGTCCTGCCTTCATTTCGATCCTAATAGATAATAACTACTTCATCGTATTCCCCATATATGGAGATCATACAAAACATGCAATATTCATTCCAAATGCATTTCAATCCCTTCCTTGATCTCTTTCACATTATTTTCCCTTTTATGCAAAACATTTAAACCATTCCCTTAATTTCTTTTCATGTAAATCCTCTTTTCACAAATTCCCTTTCACAAAATTCCTTTTTATGCATAACTTGTAAATGTTTTCCTTAATAATTCTATCCTCTTGTAACTATGAAAAACAAACAAGTAGAAGAAAAATAGAAGCCAACACTATAATATAAATATACATATATTCATCCGTTATATAATATATATAAATATATATTTTATGTATCTATGTATATATCATTTAATATCCATACGCCATCGATATATACATATATACATACATATACATGTAAATTACCAGGCAACAATATCACAATATTATTTATATCCATAGATAATAGGTAGCATGTGTATGTATATACATGTGTTTTACTGTACATACTTCCGTGTACACGTATGTGTATGTATATACATGTCGATACATACGTATGAGCATATCCATTTTCCTATCATACGTTTGTATTGATATGTTTATACATATAGATATGTGTACATAATGTATACATGTGTATACATACCCACTCAACCTATACACATATATTACTCACATTTTCCACACAATGATCACAATATAGTAAGTTTGATAGACAAATATACATCACTCACAAAGCACAAAGAGGTAAACCAAACTCCTAAAGCCTATGGATGACTTATCAAGACTAACTTATTTGAGTTGGTTCCCCCAATCTCTTAGTGATGTGTGTATGCTCAGATGGTTCACATTACCGGTTAACCGACCAAGCCCCTCTCCCAAGTGATATTTCCCCTCTGCCTGGAGGAATGGTTCATGTACTTGCACCCATAGACATACAATCTCGGCAGTTACTTGTTCACAACATTAACAGTATACAAAACATCTTAAGTTAGAATACTCACAACTCAATAACTATGCATGCAATATTCATCAAGGTTAACATCGATAGAAGTAGCATAAAATGAGACATCCATTAAATGGAAGCACACTCATATTGCTAACAAGAAACATGTTTTATTCATTCTCCACAATTCACTCATTACAGACAATTGCCCTATGAAAATAGTAGCTATACAATCCGGGGTGTAACAATAATGCTTTGAGACCCGATGGCCTTCCTATGGCTTTCTTCCAGAAATGTTGGAAGGGAGATTTGGGAGATAGCAGAGGTTTTCAGGAAAAAGAAAAGGTTTGTTCGGGATATCAACAACACTGTCATCACTTTGATACCAAAGGAGAAATGTAAGTCATTTACTGACTACATGCTAATTTTTCTGCGCAACACTGTCTATAAGATCATCACGAAAGCATTGGCGAATAGACTGAAAAAGATTATGGGAGTGATTATTTCAGAAGAACAAAATGGTTTCACTTCGGGGAGAGAAATTACTAACAACATAATTTTAGCCAATGAGGCGATCCACTCAATCAAAAGCTCAAGGTAGAAAATTATGATGATAAGATTGGATGTGAACAAGGCCTACGATTGTGTGGGATGGAGATTTCTACTAGAGGTATTGAGAAAATTTGGTTTTTGTAAATAATGGTTTGAATGGATTTTTTTTGCATTTCCTTGCCCTAATTTTCTATTTCTGTCAATGGCTATTTGTGTGGTTTCTTTGAACCGTCAAATGGCTTGCGATAGGGGGATCCTTTGTCCTCATTCTTGTTTGTGATTATGGTTGAAGCCTTGGGAAGATCAATAAAGGCCAAGCAAGTGGAAGGGTTGTGGCATTGGGTGATTGTGGCAAGAGACATCCAACCCCACTCATGTGCAATTTGCAGACGACACGGTAATATTCAGAGAAGCAAATCTAAGGGAGGCGGAAGAATTGAAGAAAACTCTAGATGTATATGTGGAGTGTTAAGGTTAGATCATCAATAAGGAAAAATCAAAGATTTATTTCTTCTTCACAAACAAAGGTATGCAAAGAAGAATTGCTCTAACTCTTGGCTTCACAATTTGTAATGTTTCACCTTAATTTTTTTCCCAATTTCAACACATCAAACCAGCAGCAAACCACTGATTAGCGTTAGCTCCAAATAAAAATCAGCTTGTAAAGTAACCCTCATCAAGAATGTTCACCAAGATTCCAGTATGGACGAGATGATAGCATATGGTTTGGGGATCGTTAGGAATAAATAGAACTGAAAAGTACATTCATCTGCTACAGCAGGCATCCACAAGGGGTGGGAATACTCCACTTATTCGGTGGGTGAAAAATTACAAACTTAAGGCAGCAAGCCAGCGATGAAATCCTCTCTTCCACTTATTTACATGGGGGGAATACAGTCCTCACAACCACTTATTTTTGTGGGGGGAATACAACAATAATGAAAGATGATTTATTAAACTCAACCACTCAATCGTGGGAGTATAAAATAAACTAATTGCAGCAATAAAACAATTAGCTGTTAGTACTACTAATCAGCTTTACAAACAATTCAAAACAGCTGCAAACATCAAGAGAAGCTTCTGAAATATATCAATGGTTAGAGTAATTCAACCACTAACATTTACAACATGAAATGATATGGAAATGAAGCTCAAATCAGCATAATATCAAAATCTAACTAATCTGATAAAAAACAAAAGATAAAGAAAATCAGATCAGCAAGATGAGAAATCACCAAAATGGACGTAGCTTCTCCAAACAACTTGGAATGCTCCCAAACCATAGCCAAATGATAGCTAGGAGATAGGCGTCCAATCCATAGGGAGAAATCGAGCCAAAAACAACAGCAACAAAAGACACAATTCCCAATGCAAGCTCCAAGAGATGGTACGGCCTCCAGGAAGAGTTGACCTCTTAAAAATTCAAAACTCAATATTAAATTCTGAAAACTTCCAGAAAGGGGTGCCGTCCACAGTAGAACAGCATGAGCAAACACCCAGAATGGAATTAAATTTGATGGCGAAGCTACGAACAGAAATTCGCTTCAGCCATGTATAAATCAGCAACATAGAAACATGCCATACAACAACAACCTATTCAAAAACATCAAAATTGAAGCTCCATCTGCTCCTCTCTGTGAAGTACAATCACATAGAACCACCTAGGAAGCCATAGTTTCAGGCCTGAAGGATGGATTGAACTTGCTAAGCTTCCCCTTAGCCAGGTTCTGGATTCAGTCTAACAGAATAACTTTACTTTCAAAATTCAAGCATGAGAAACAATGAGCAAGGCACCAATATATAAGCTTCAATTGGCAAATGAAACAATCTGTAACTCCAACAAGAAACTGTTTGCTTCTCTCCAAGGGACGCTACTTCACATTAAACACTTTATTTTTAATTAATAATTATTAATTACTCCCCTTTAGGCGTCCACTTTAAGTTGTATCAATAAGCAATTAAAATTAATATTAATTGCTCAATAGTCGACCCCCCTCATGACCCCCTTTTTAAAACAACTTGAAGTTCAATGACTAGGCAAGGGGTACAATTGAGAAACATGAAAATTGACTAAGTATAAAACTCAATCCAAGGAGATAACCAAAATCAATGGCCAAACCTGAAATTGAAAGCTTGCCAAAAATAGGATGTTGATCTAAACAATGCTGTTGATAATGTTACTACCAAAAATAGACTTACTAAAAATAGCCAAAGCCAAAAATAGTAATTTCACTCAAAACAACAGAAAACCAAGCTGAGCAGGAAACATTGGAAATCCTAATTTGCCCATCTGAATAGCCTACAGATTTTCGGAAATAGGCTATCAATCCACAAAAAGGTTATCACTGAAAAGGGGACATTACACGAGTGAGTCACTTCCATCAAAGTACTTGGGGGCCCCCATCTTCGAAGGCGCAAACAAAATGTTGTTGTGGAGAGATGTCATGGACAAATGTGCAAGCAAAGCAAGACCATGGAAGGGACGATGGCTGTCCTTAGGCGAGAGAATATTAATGATCAAATTAGTTTTGGCCGCTCTATTGATCTATGTAATGTCTTGCCTACCATTGACAAAGAAGGCGGAGAATAACTTGCACAGGACAATGCAGAAATTTCTATGGGAAGGACCCAATCAGGAAAAGAGAATTCTATTGTTGCATTGGGATACAATTTGTAAACTAGTTAAGGAAGGTGGAGCTGGCAACAATAACTTGAAGGACCGCAACAGAGCGATTGGAGCCAAACTTGTTTGGAGAATGTACTGTAAACCAAAACTCCGTGGTGTAGAATTATGAGGAAAAATTATCTAGATGTGGAGGATCCTAGCTGAATACTAACTATTACTAACACATTAGGGGGCTCGACAGCTTGGAGATTTATGTGGAATTGTAGATTGCTGATAATAGAGCACTTAACCTGGAGAATCAAAGATGGAAAAAGGGCAGACTTTTGGATGGACTCGTGGGAAGGGGCGCCCCCGCTAGGTGATATCAAGGCTTTGAAACCACTGTAGTTGCTTTTGGAAAGGAGCATTGGATCGAAAGTCTCTGACTATCTTAGATCGATGGACAAATCTGCTATCAAGACATACAAATGGATTGATTTGGGTGACCTTCTCGGGAAGGAGGATCAAAAAACCATCCTGAGGGAAGAATTAAGCAAAAGGAGAATAGTGCCAATGGTTGGGGAGGATACAATTGTGTGGTGGGAAGGAAAGGTGGAATGTTGGTCATGTTCACAACGAAGTGCTCTATGAGGAGCTCGTTACAAATATTGTTCAGGTGATGGGTGCGAAAACACGGGGTGAAGTGGTTGCCCATAGCTTGGTCACTAAAGCAAATAAGGAGGTGGTGCGTGTGTGGGTGGAGACTGTTGAGAAGAAACTGGGAGCTGGTTGGATTGCTGGTATTTTTTATGTTGCTGCGGTCAAGATCAAGAAGGTTTCTACTACAGATCTCTCATTGTTCAAAGAAGGATTGATGAAAAAGAACTTGGAGACTTTTAGTTACTTTGTTAGTGAAAATGGGGATCTGTTTTCTGCCCCCCCAGATTGAGAGAATCTCTGCCTTCTCAGAAGGCCTTATGTATGTAATGCAACTGCAAGGCTAATGGCTAGCCTCACATCCTCTATGTAATTTTTTTTCTGGTTTTAATAGAAAGGGAGCTGTCCCCATGACAACACTTACCAAGCTAAAAATATATATATTTGTGAGCCTAAAAGCTATTGTATTTAATATAAAGTGAGTACTATATTAGATTTAGTTTTTTAACTATATTCTAAAAAGCTATATTAATATCATTCTACCCATATCATATTTAATTATGGCTTTTTTTTCAACTATATTAAAAAAAGTTAGTAAATAGACTAAATAATTTAATACTAAAATTATTAAATACTATAGAATCAAGATGTTAAAAATTTAAATATTATTGATAGTTATTAAATTATTAATAAATAATTGCTACTAAATAATTGAAATCTTCTAGTAACTAATAGATATGGAAAGTAATATTGATATTATTAAAAAATTAATGCGGATAATTTTCTATGAACAGATTTGGATGTGGACTATGTCAGGAGGTCAAGGTTCATGTTTGAGTTTGGCAAAAGGGAAAATCGGACAACTAATAAAATTCAGGAAAAATAATTGTAATTAGTTTGAACAGTATAAATTAGTTTTTGTTCATTTAAACATATTATATTTGTTTTAAATTTAAAAAATTATATATAAATCAAACCTAAATATATTAAATGTTAATAATAGTTTATGAAGTTATAAATATTAATAAATGTGTTTAATCTAAAAAAATAAAACCTGGAACTAATATATAAATATGTATGGACCAAAAATAAATCCGTATCCCCTAAGACAATGACTTATTGGATAAATTATTGCTAACCATTTTTTTAATATATTACATCACAAAAATTGTATAAGCCAAAAATAAACTGCTATGATAATCCGTTGAAGATTGTACCTTCAGCCATATAATTTGTCATTGTAAAACAACCTATATTGTTAAGAGCTATATAAACTGCCTACCAAAAATAAACTGCATAAGACAACTGAAATCAGTGTGAGGAAAATACATTTTGGGTTTTCCATGATAGGTATAATGAGTAACCTGTTTGAAGAAGAAAGGATAAGACAAATTGCAGATTACATGATCAAGATCCACAACAAAAGATCCAGGATCCAAAAGAAAAGGGAGATCAAGTAGGTGCTGTGTTGGCGGTCTGCTTATTTTGGGCTTTTGTGCTTTACTGTGTGGTTGGTTATCCGGTGGTCCCATAGGCTGTTTTGCCTTGTGGATGTTATTAAAAACCGTCATTCATTCAATCAATCAACGTCCGTTGTCGATGCTAGGAATTGTTATGGAAGTGCCACATAACCATCAGATTAGTGCCGGTTTGGCAGCTGTTTGACGGAAGCATTTCAACCACAAAAATGGTGAACCCTAGTTAAAGGCAGAGGAAATTCGAGTCCGAATCCGATTCTGGGAAATTTTGTGCCTGGAATTGGCATGATTTCCTGCTGATTTGGCAATATAGGGTATATCTCAATATACCATTACTGTTTTGATTAAATTTTCCTCTAACCAACAATTCTCACCATGAACTCACTAAAGTCTATTCAATTCCTGTCACTCATTTTCTCAAAATATATCAAAAGCATGCCTAGTCTGTCTGATTGTCTTAGCCCAGTAAACGCCTTCTCACCTGCGGATTTCTTTGTGTAAAATATATCTTCCTTATTCAAGCTAGTTTGGGTCTTAAAACAATTAAGGGATGAAATCTTTCTAGGAAAGGCAATATCTTTGCCAAGATTTTACAGACACATTAAGCAGGATACTAGGTCTCCAGTTCTTAATCTTCTGTTTGTCCCTGTAGGTATCAATTTGACTATTCCTTTGTTCACATGATTCTCTAATTTCCCTATTTCAAGAGCTTTCGTATAAAACCATTGCTAAGCCATTCTACCCCAGGGACTTATCATCCTTAATATTCTTAATTGTCAATACCAAAATCTTCAATTATCCATTCCTCATTGACTTTGTAGAACTCCATTGCTAAGCCATTCTACCCCAGGGACTTATCATCCTTAATATTCTTAATTGTCAATACCATCTCTCTCGTGATGTCAGTACTGGGACAGAATAAATGTATTATTACTTGATTCCAAGCTTTCTATATAGACTTGAACATTGGTGAACCTTCCTCTCAACAGTCAAGTTCTACAAACACATCAATTGCACTACATCTGCCCACCGTTTTCTGCCTTTTGTCAGTTGCTCTAGTGCTGTTGTTTTTTTACAAGTTTTTACCATAAAGCCTCCCTGGACCTGAATTTTATGATTGATCTCACTGCAAGTGCTACTTCCGGTACTTGAAGATCTTTGAGTGCCAATCCTCTCATTGATCTTTGTCTGGTACATGCTTTCCCATTAAATTCAAATTGTTCTACATTTGATTAAAATTAACATCTCTACACATCCAACAAGATGCATGGTAAATTTTGTAGGAAGAGAGGACTTTTGACAAACCTAAAACTTTCCATCCAATGAAAGTATATGTCCTTGCCTGCTTTCCATTTTCTTGCTAATTCTATTGATGATCCACTCTCACTTATCCTTGGAAGAGGGGGTTACTGGGAAAGGAATTCATAAAATACCTGACAATCCCTCTTGAACCATGCCACTGCCATTCTTGATTTACCAATTGTTTCAGATAGGTTTCTAACCAACCCAGCATATAGGATTTACTAACTGAAATCCTCAAACCTGAAGCCAACCAATAGATATCCAACATTTTTAAATATTATCTAGGACAGTTTCATCTGTGAGTTGCAGCTCAATAAGTCTCGCTCTGTAGGGACTACTATTTCTTTAACTGGAAGTGGATACCCATACTGTTTATCTCTTAAAAGATAATAGGTAGCTTCATCAGCCAAAGGACACTCTTTCCATATGGATCTGTGAAGGTCAAAAGACTTAGACAATCCCTCATTCACTTACATCATCACCGTTTTGATAAGATTTTCTCCCAACCAAGAATTCTCATTATGAGCTATCAATAAAACCCTACATTACCAGTCCGCTGGGTGCAGGGGGCAGGTCCGGGACCGGGTCTGGACAGGGTTTGAGAATATGCCTGTGGGTTCGTGCGGGACGAATTTCTGTGTTTGTTTTTTGCTATCTGAACGAATTTCAACTCTAAGATGGATAGAATGGATACTGTTCTGCCTAAAATTCCACAAGCCTTCAAAGCTAACCTGCAAAATGTCATGCAACATCACAGGGAAATATCAATTTTGTGGCTGTGATTCTATAAACTAGATCCTCTCGCGTATTTTTCATGCTTGATTCAAAACATAAAATTTATCAGATTTGGACCCATAGTCTTCCCTCCTTAGAATCATTTGATTATTCTTTTTAGAACGTACAATCTTGCAATGGAGAGGGAGCTGTGGAGGCTGCGACTTATCTTGTAAAAATAATTCATGCCCACCCCATAGTTTGGTTTCCGAAGCAATTTTGAAGATGCCTACGGATTTCCATTAACTATTAAGTCTATACATATTAATTTTATTATATATTATATATTATATTTTTATTAATATTATATTATATATTAACTTTATTATTTATTAGCAATTTAATATTAACTTTTTTTTATAATTTTATTGTGATATTACAATATTATACATTATTAATATTTTATTATTTATAAGGCTAATAAGTAATAAATATTATTATACATTAAAATATTAAAAATATATATTGCATATAATATTCTTGATTTCCTGCTATAAATATGTATATATTTATTATTTTTGTATGTTTTTGTATTAACGAACCCAAAACGAATCCAACCTCCAAATTTTTTTTGATAGTACCGGCGAACCCAACCCCCGAACCGGAACCGGAACCGGAACCCGGACCGGTAACTTAGATAAAACCCCATTGAATTCTATCACAGGCTTTCTCAAAATCTATCAAAGCCATGCCTAGCTGTCCAGTTGCCTTAGCCAGTGCATACCTTACCACTTGCTAGTTACATTGTCTAAGATATATCTTCCTTCTAAAAGCTAATTTGGGTCTCAAAACAATTAAGGGGAGACTCTATTTAGCTTATAAGACAAAATTCTTGCTAAGCTTTTATGGACATATTGAGTCCTTCCTGAGGTATCGTTTAACTATTCCTTTGCTCATGTGATCCCTTAATGTCCCTACTCCATGAGCTTCTCTGTACAACAGGAAAAATGTTGAATTATCTATTCCTTATTGACTTTGTAGAACTCTACTGGTAAGCCATTCCACTCCGGAGACTCTTATCTTCTCTTGTGATGTTACCTTCCAGCTTTAGGCATTACTTGCTCAAATCTTTATGGGCGGAGCTTTTTCTCTTTTCCTCAATTTTTTCATTAGTACCAGTGGAGGAGGAGAGGTTTTTATAGAAGTAAAAAAGGACGTGATATCCTCTGTGTTTCTGTTACGAGTTCACTTCCAACGTGAATTGCTTAAACCTTTTCTCTAGTCTGTTTAGCTTTCAATTTCCAAACAAAAAGCAACTAACCGTTATGTGAACTCATGGTTTATTCATGCTTGGCTACAAACACTGCAGCATAACAATTTCATCTTAAACTGATTGATTCAGAGCAATATGAGCTGTGATCTTTAGTCTTCCTGATTATTGTTTACACCAATACGCATGTTGTGTATCTTTTAGAATGTTCTATTATAAGCTTAAGCATTTTTCTGTCAGAAATTCCTTAATATTTTATCCATCATATGAATTTTTTATTTTTTAGTCATTGCTTATAACTCTCAAAGAAATTAACTTTTGATTGTCTGTCCTGTTTAATCTAGCAGCAACAACAGCAACGCATTTTGCCACAGAAGTTGTATTCAGCAGACCGTGGAATGAAGAACTTGTCAGCCATTTCGACCATAAATGTTCTTCCTTTTTCACGACTATTCCTTGTTGGTACTGAAGATGGTTACCTGAAAGTTTGTTGCTAGTCTTAATGCAAATGAAAGATGAAAGCAGGCACTGGACATCTTGGATGGTCCAGTCTGACTTGTAAAAGTAAATTGTTTTCTCCAAATATATCAGCCGAGCCTGTCTGAACATACTTGATCACAGAAGGCCACCTGTATACATATTCCAAGAGATCTTCTCCTTGATTTCATGGCTGTTTGTTTTGTTTCGGTTTTTCCCGCATGGACTTTAGGGTTGAGTTTTTTCCAACCACCTTTGTTTTTTTTGTGTAATGTTATTTTATAATTAGTAATAAAGACACTTATTCATTTAAAAAAGGTCCAATTGATGTGTAGCAAGAATCCTCTTGTACACTAGTATACTGTGGTGTTGTTTGTATTAAATTAATGGCTTTTTAAGCCATTCCACTACATCAAGGGATCGATTATGCTCTTAAAGGATGTTATTGATTACTAACATCAAAACTTTGGCAAAAATGTTTTGAGATTATCATGTACATAACCATTTATTTACGACACAACCGGCCAAACTTTGAATGATATGGCTTGATGAGGATGTGATCTAAGTGTTCAATTAAGAATATTGGTGTAGTAGTTAGTGGCCCACGCATTAAATGGTTCATGGCTAGTGGTTACATATTACATTAAGCTCAGATTAATGTGAATTTTATGTCAATCAAAATGCTATGTACTAATAGCTATAGGATAGTTTGTTCAAGTGTTTGAGTCTTCCCTAACAGAAAGTTAATGCACAAAAATACCTATTGACCCACATAATTATGTTTTGAGTTTTACTGTGAATTTAATACTTTTTGGATTGTGCATTAGAAGACTAAAAATGTTATCTCAAGATAAATCCACATAATGTTTGGCTAGAACTTTGGAGAATGATGTTATTTTTGTGGTAGTTATGATTTTCAATACTTTTTGGATTGTGCATTAGAAGACTAAAAATGTTATCATCTCAACATAAATCCACATAATGTTTGGCTAGAACTTTGGAGAATGATGTTATTTTTGTGGTAGTTATGATTTTCAATACTTTCTGGATTGTGCATTAGAAGACTAAAAATGTTATCATCTCAACATAAATCCACATAATGTTTGGCTAGAACTTTGGAGAATGATGTTATTTTTGTGGTAGTTATGATTATCAATACTTTCTGGATTGTGCATGAGAAGACTAAAAATGTTATCATCTCAACATAAATCCACATAATGTTTGGCTAGAACTTTGGAGAATGATGTTATTTTTGTGGTAGTTATGATTTTCCTCGTCTTGTGAGTTAAATGGCCAATTGAAATGTAGCAAGAATCCTCCTCTTGTACATTGTGTTTGTATTTAATAGTGGCTTTCTAAGCTATTCCATTGCATGAAGAGATGATTATGGTTTGAAAGGGTGTTATTCATACTAAAATCAAAGTTTTGGTTAGTTTAGCTTTAATTTTTTTTTAGGGTATCATGTACATAACCATTTATTGAAGACATTATTTATTAAGCCACATGGCCTTGCTCTAAATGGTAAGACTTGATAAGGATGTAATAAAATGTCTTTGTATTTAAGTAATAGCTTTGTAAGCCATTTCTTGGCAACAAGAAATGTTGATTATGACATTAGCTTGGAAACTCACTGTAGACACATAAAAATGACTAAGGCCTGCAAACAATATTTTACCACCTTTCGTCTTAGAATAATTATGACATTTTAATTATGTTCCTAACCCACTTTCAACTGTGAATTATTTAATTAATTCATGGTTTTCTATTCTTCATGATTACTTATTTAATGTGTCACTAATTATCAAAATCGTTATCATTAATTTCTTCTTGATTATTAAATAAATATATTTTAATATATTTATTTAATGTCATTAATCCCTAAATCCTCTTTTAATTAAATAGATTTATTAATTTATTTAATTAATTAACTACCTCTTATAAATTGCTTTATGTGACACTTCCATCTTTTTAAATAAAATAATTTATTTAAAAATGTCTCACATGGTTAATTGCCTCTTCTTTTTAGTAATTAATTTCAAAATCAATTACTTATTATCTCACAAAATAAAATAATTATTTAATTGCTTTATGTGACACTTCCATCTTTTTAAATAAAACAATTTATTTAAAAATGTCTCACATGGTTAATTGCCTCTTTTTTTTAGTAATTAATTTCAAAATCAATTACTTATTATCTTACAAAATGGTAATATTCTTCTACAAATCAAGTAATTGCTAGAATTATTGATTTTCTAAAATCTTAACTTCTTATCTTTTGATTTTTACTAATTTCATCTCACTGTCACATTTATTCTCCATCATTGATTTAATTTCCTAAATTAAATCTTGTCCTCACATTTGAGAATTTTACCCTAACCCTAATTGAGAGTTGCCATTTTGAATCTTGACGTTTGATTCTAAGGCATTTTCCCAATCTCTCATCTCATCCGTCCATTCAAGATTGCATTTTCTATAAAATGACAATCTTGTCCTCATTTTCGACATCTCTAATTATTATCTCTTAGAAATCTTATTTTCTTAATATCCTTTGCATTTTGAATCTCTTGCATTTTAATATTGTCATTTTCATTGTTTGCATCTAGAATTAAGTTTCATTTTGCAACAATACTTAGGAAATCTTTCAAAGCTTTGTTTAGGACTAAGCATTATAGAATTTGCTAATCAAACCTAAGGGCACACTCTTCATCACAACAAACTAAGAAGGTGCAATGGAAGTCAGCCATGGAGGAGGGAAGATTGGGTGAGATTACTTCATGTTTTCTTTTTTTATTATCTCCTATGCATTTCATTGCTTGATTGGATTATTTAATATTGCATACATGTGACACTAACAAATCTATCTTGCAGAAAATCCATCATTACATTGGTGAACCCGACAAGTTTCTTTAACATGTTTTTTGTAGGTTTTGTACGACTTTCAAATTTTTTCTACAGGTACAAGTACAAAACGACGCATTTGAGAGGTCGTGCGACGCAAATGCTTTGTTGCGTCACATTTGACTTTCCTTGTGACACATTCAATCTGTCGCACCTCATCTGACATCCCGAGCGATGCATCTGACCTGTCGCGTCGCATTTGATAGACCCAAAACTGCAAACGCCAAACCGAGCCGCATATGTTCTATCGCGACGCATTTGACTGGTATATTTTTTTCCTCGGTTGTATTCTTCCTTTTTTAGTTTTTTCCTATTTTCTTTAGTTCTAGATTAGATTATATTTCTTTTGTGCTACTAATCTGTTTGTTGTAGCGTGTGTCCAGTTGGAGTTAGTTACTAAATCTATTGTTGTTTTTTTTTCCAACAAATTTTGCATTTATTTTCACTCATGGGATAAAAATGAACAAACATGCAAGCGCATAAGGTTAAAAAGAACAATACACTTTGTTTTACATGGGCTTAAAATTAACTCTTAGTTAGAAAATACTACAAACGATTAAAATAAACCCCTTTGTTTACAAAACACTACAAACGGATAAAATGAACACCATATATTTTCTGTTTGTACACATTTGTTTTTGGGTTTAAAATGAACACCATGCGAGTGTGAGTTAGCATATTCATGTGCTCTTTCTTTGTTTCTAAACAAAGATTGATTGAACTATGAATATGTTGGCTTGCTTTTGTTAAGCTTTAGAAACTTGGGCCTGCTTTGGTGGGAAAAAGTACTCACCCCAAAATGATTCAAACCGGCAATGAAGCTCTTTAGTTGAGTTACTTCCGACCGGTATATAAATGTGAATCCTAAGGGAAAGCCTAGGATTATGAGTGCAAATATGTCATACGGACCAAGTAGTACTCCCCAAAACCCTATTGAGCTTAACCTCTTCAGGCTGGAGTGCCTCCTTAATGGAGCTTATTCTTGTGCCCCATGTATGACCACTCGAACAGGTGTTCGAATTAAATCCTTTGTTATAGAAAGCCAAAAACCTTCTATTATTTGGTGCAGCAATGGTCGTTGCCAAGACACCCGCATCTGCCCAGTTCTTAGTAGAAATGATCAATTTGCCATGAGAGTTTCATGGAGGTTGGAAGCTTGATTTCTTTGAGAAGTGAGTGCACTGTAAGGGGGAGCCCGTGGGGCCAAACTTTTGAATTCATTCGCTAAGGATATGTGGTTAGTGAGATCCAAAAGAATACTGTCCTTGCAACCTTGAGATTTTTGTCAATGTCTTCAATGTGGTTGATTCTCATTTTTTTCAACACCAAGTGTTTGCCAACTTGTTTTTCAAAAAACTTCAACAACTGAACATCAAACTTGCTAAAATCTGAGACAAAACTAGTAAAATCTATGAACTTTTTCTCCAAAATTTTCTTTGTACGATGCAAACGCTCTGTCAAATTGCATTTGCTATATTTTGAGCCGCAATCACTCTGATGAGCCGCATTTGAAACATCTTGAGCCACAATCGCTCTGATGAGCCACATTTGAAACATCCTGCATCACATTCACCATTCTGAGCCACATTTGCCAGTATCAAACCGCATTCGCCATTCTGAGTCGCATTCGCTAGTTCCAGAACTGCATTCGCCATTCTAAGTCGCATTTGCTCTGTCGTGCCGCATTCGTTGCGACGCATTTGCAAAAACTTCACAACCATCTTCCCATTGTCAAGATTGAAGTCCAAAAACTTGTCTTTTCCAAAATTCCATTAAGTCTCTCTTTACTGTTAATGTTTAGACCAGACACTGAATTGCTCAACTCCCCTCAAACATTGCATTATAGGTACCATTTTTTAGGATCACAATAGGATTCCATTTCCATTCCATTAGTTGCATTGTTAACTCTACCATCTCCTTAAACACTTTTTTTTGCAGATTTTAGGAGTAAACTCTTTTCATCCATTGTCAAAACTTTGAATTCAATATTAGGTTATTAGTTGCATTGTTAACTCTACCATCTCCTTAGACACTTATTTTTGCAGATTTTAGGAGTAAACTCTTTCCATCCATTTTCAAAACTTTGCATTCAATATTAGGTTATCTTTGGACTTAATCACACCTTGTCTTTCAGTCAAATATCCCTGTGAATTATTTCCCACTCATCAGTCTAGTGTGGAAACTTTACCTTGTCACTCCTTGTCTTTTTATAGTCCATTGATATTCCAAACTTGAATCATTGCCAAAACTTTGTTTGGTTAAGTATTCCTCTCCTTAGATTTATCAATAGTGAGTACATCTTAGGCTCCCTTTAGTTGCATACCATTTAGCATCTCCATTTTATTGTCACACCATTTGCATTCACAAATCTTTAGCCTCACTTTAGTCTCATTTGCATTTCATAACTTTCCTCATTTCCAAAAAACCCAAAAAAAACATAGTGTCATATTTAGATCATTCTCTCCCATCATCCCAAAGTTGAGCAAAATTTTTATGGTTGAAACTAGATTATAGAAAAATAAAAGACTCATGGATTCTTTTGGACAAGACACCAACTTTCTTTGTTTCACAACTGCTATGGATTCCTTCTCTAATGACATGAACAATCCTTCTTATAACATGGGAAATTCCAATATCAATCCTTTCAGTGAGATGAACATCCCACCCTCTCCACAAGATATTTTTGAACAATTTATCCGCAGAGACTCAAATGGGGAAGTCTTTGAAGAAGACATATTAGTTGTTGCCCAACACCCAGAAGTAGCCGCTTTTGTGGAAGTAGTCTTAAATGACTCCTCCAGATTCCTAGCTATGCTCCTTGACCAAGGGGCTAAGTTACCAAAGGGATTTGATCTTAATACTTTTAGAGCAACATCTCCCAATCCCCCATCACACAATCCTTCCATGAGAGCTTCTTCACAAAATATCATCAACACCATCAATGCTACTTCCCTTGGTCATACTACCACCACAACCAACACAACATCTATTGGGGGATCATCTACCCAAACCAACACCACATCACAATCCATCCCCCAACAAACATCCACCATCCCTTCACAAACAATGGGTGCAACCACCTCAACACTCTTTGGAACTTCATCTAGTTTGATGAGTACATCAACACACTTGTTATAAGGTTCTTCAAATGCTATGGCAACCAACTCATCCAACCCTTTTGGGAGAAATAAACAAAGAGTTGTCATTCAAGGCACTCAACCTAATTCCTCACAGGTTAATACCAACATTCCTATGAGCCAAAACACCAACATTCCTCATGGCCACAATTTCTTATTTGGGCAAGGCAATCTGGGCACCCAATCTTTCACCCCATTTGGGCATCAACATGCTCAAAATCAACAAGGCCCTCAAATTCAATTCAATATGGCAGGATCTCATATCCCTACTTATGCCTCTCAAGTTCATACACAACAACACATCTCTCCTCAAAACACTCATTTCCAACAACCGCACAATCAGAACACTCATTTTGCTCACCGACAACCAATTCCAAATCAACACATCTCATCACAATAGGTGGGCACTCAAGCCATCCCTATCACCAACATGTGTGATGCTACCAACAACCCAATTGTGGAAGCACTCACACTCCAACTCGCTGCTCTTCAAATGCAAGTGGAGACCTTGCAACAATCCAACAAAAAGTTTTACATGTCACATGACTTGTGTCCATATCCATTCGACACAACCTTGTATATGCCACCCTTTCCTCATGGATATGTGGTACCTCATTTTCCAAAATACAAAAGAAAAACGAACCCTATTGAACACATAAGAGAATTCTCCACTAGTTGCATGGACATTGCATATGAGCAAATGTATCTCATGAGACTTTTTTCTAGAAGTCTCGTAGGTCATGCATTGGAATGGTTCTCGCTATTGCCTAAGGGAATCAAAACATGGGATGAATTGGCAAACAAGTTTGTTGAAAACTATGCCTATAACATTGACACAGATATTGACATTGCCTCCTTATGCAGACTTACCCAAGAGGATGCAGGAGAGACTTTTATCCCTTTTTTCAAAGATGGAGAACCTTAGCAAGAAGATGCCTAGTGGAAATACCGAAAAAGGAGAAAGTCACCATATTTGTACAAACTCTCCTAGGACTGCTAAGGTATGGCTTACAAGTCCATTGTTGCACCACCTTTGTTGACCTTGTTGAAAAGGGTGTTCAACTTGAGAAAGCCTTGATCACCAAAGGCGAATTAAAATATGGTGGCAAAACCATCAACGCCACCACAGATAATAACCCAAGTAGTTCCAATGACAAAACCAAATACTGGGTTAAAAACAAACACATCACCAATGACGGTGTGGTCGATGCAAAAACCGTCAATGCAATAGGTCATGTACTCACAATCAAAAGAATACAAAATTAAAATGCACCTATAAATACACCGACACCAACTACCAATGCTATTCAAAACAATCCTACTCAAGCTAATCAAAGGCAGTTGTGTCAACCGCGACAATTCCAAAAATGCACATACACCCCTTTGGGTGAACCTATCGAAATTGTCTTGAAGAAAATTCTCCAAAACGGATTCATAACGTTGGAAGAACCTAAACCGTATGACCCTGGTCAATTCAAGCCATCATGGTGGGATGATAGTGCATTTTGTGATTACCACCGTGCCAAAGGGCACAAAAATTCCTCTTGTCAACAGTTGCGAAATCCGGTACAAGACCTTATTGAGAACCACACCATTGAGTTAGGTTGTCAATCATTTACGTCTAATGCGGATCATACTATCCACAAGAACCCACTACAAGATCATAGTAAACCCTCCTCATTTAGCACCAAGAATAATAATAATCAAGCCAATCACATCCGTCTTGCCTATGATAATGTTTGTCCTGCCTACAATTATCTCGGTGGTACCATTATTAACAATCTTCGCGCTGCTGATGAAGATAAGTGTGTTAATACTATTACCATTAAAAAGGCCCCAGAATGCAATGTCACCACGCGTAAAGGCAAGGTCACTATCCTAGGTCCTTCTGGAGGTCAGCCTAAAATCACCATACCTAGTCCATCTGCTAGACAGTCAAACCTTAAACCAGAGTTCAACCTTATTGAGCAATTGAATAAAACACCTGCTCAAATATCCATTCTCGAATTGCTTCGTATCTCACCCGCGCATAAGGCCATCTTGGATAAAGTCCTGCAAGAGTCGTCTGTCCCAACCAACATTGATGTCAACCATTTTGAAACTATGGTCGGATATTTAAATTTTCCTCATCACATTACCTTTTCAAACAGTGACTATTCCTCGCCCAAACCATCTCATAATGATGCCCTTCACATCGAGGTTTTTGTCCACAAACATAAGGTTAGACGAGTCTTAGTCGATGGTGGAGTAGGATTGAACATTTGCTCTTTAAAATTGGTTAAAGCTCTTGGATTCTTTGATGCATGTGTAGATGCTACTAAGAACATTGTCATCAAAGCATACGATGATGAAGAACGCACTTCTAAAGGCGTCATTACAATTCCACTCCAGGTGGGACCAGTTATCATAGATACAACATGCCAAGTCTTGGATCTTGACATATATTACAATATCTTATTTGGCCGCCCCTGGATTCATGCTCTAAAGGCCATTCCTTCCACATACCACCAATGCCTGAAATTTCCTTTTGATGGTACTGAAATCACTATCCTAGGAGATCGTGATCCATTTCAATACTGTACCAATCTGCGAGCCACTACTAAGCACTAGGTACCCATCAATCGAGAAGCCTTAGCTTCCACCTATTCCAAATATATTGACCCATCTGCACTCACCAAATCAACCATTCCATCAACTTCTACCACACTATCTTCCTCAGCCTCCATACCAAGTAAAGACCTTCAGATCCAGGTGCTTGGCTATGGAGAATTCAAATTGAATACGATTTACTGTATCACCACAATACCTAAGCCACCTAAAGTCTATGGTAGACCGTGTTTCACAGTCGAGCCCAAAACGACTTTCAAGGTTCCACCAAAAAGTGTTTTCACACTGTGGGGCGATATGGGTAATGAAGTCAATATCGACATAGCTAGCTGGATCTACAAAGACCCAGAAGAGTTACCTCCACTACTAGTGCATCTCTATGGAAAAGGCTATGATATATGCAAGGCACTAGGTTTTGACGACACAAGTGGTCTTGGAAAGGCCAACAATGGAAGGAGGGAACCTGTTATCATAAATGCAAGACCAAGGTACAGAGGGCTAGGGTTTGACCAACTCAGAACTGACAATCGACGTACCCATGAACTTTCCAGTGAGGGCGTAATGGCTACAGAAAGTTTCGAGACATGCAAAGAATCCCTTACCTAAATTGACTCTAATGAATGGGAATGGGGATCTGAGAAAACCCTAAGTGACTATGATATTGATGAACTATTCCTAGACCCTGGTCAACTCCCCTTCGAAGAAAAATTCTGACAAGAGTACAACATTGACCCTATTGACCGACATTCCAAAAATAAGGAATGGGTAAGCATTCCTTGGGATCCAAAAGAACATAAGGTGTCGTCTGCAACACCTGAATCATCCCACCCCATTCCCGAGCCCACCCAAGAACCTAACATGTCTGAACCTACTATGCATGCTTCTGAAATGCCAGCCACTAGTCATGATGCTGATAATTTTATCCCCTATTATGACTTTGAATTCGACTCATCTAACTTTGAATATGGTCCATCCATTGCATTTGATACTTAAGTTGAAATTGACAACTTTTCCTTCACACTTGAGGCTTCAATTCGCACACTTTCCGCATCGTCCCCATCTTTTACCAACACTAACGATGGGATTTCGCTTGTTTACCCACAACTAATTGACTGGGACCAACAAGAACCACTAGTGATGGAAATCTTTCAGAATGATGAGGCAATAGCAAAATTCATGGGGCTTCGAGAAGGAATACCATGGGGTGATCACAAAACAAGATTTTCCATTGACCTAGATTGTGCAGCTTACTTCTGGGAGACTGTGCAATCCTCTAGTCGTAAAAATACAAAGAATAAGACAGAAAAGGAAATATCTTTAGGTGAAAGCCGCAAGGCACCTTCTGACAACAAAATAGTAAAAACAAAGGACGTATCCGAAGGTGAAAACCTCTTTGAGGCACCTAAGGATGGAGGATTGGACTTTCTTCCCGTCACATAGGAAAAATCAGCTATGCTTATCGAAGACACAATGAAAGTTAACATAGCCACACCAAAGAATCTCAAAATGGTTCTCTTGGCCGCATCATTATCAGAGGAAGAAAAATGTGAATTTCAACAATTCTTCATTGACAGGAAAGTTAACTTCGCATGGTCATATGCTGACATGCTAGGCCTTGATCCAGAATTGGTTTTGCATCATCTTCCCCTAATCTCGGGAATCAAGCCAGTCAAACAAAAGTTGCGCAAAATGCATCCACAGATTGCACTACTTGTAAAAGCTGAACTAAAGAAGTTATTGGATGCTGGGTTCATAAGATCAATAGATTATGATGATTGGATATCCAACATTGTCCCTGTCACAAAGCCAAACAGACAAATCCGTATCTGCACGGATTTCAAAGATTTGAATAAGGCTTTCCCAAAATACGATTTCCCATTACCATATATAGACATGATTGTGGACCTCACAGCGAGATACAAGATGCTATCTCTCATGGATGGTTTCTTAGGATATAACCAAATCCGAATTGCAATAGAGGATCAACACAAAACAACATTCACCTGCCCATGGGGAACATACTGTTGGAATGTCATGCCTTTTGGCTTAAAGAATGCAGGCGCTACATACCAAAGAGCTATGACAACAATCTTTCATGACATGATGCATATCCTAATGGAAGATTATGTGGATGACCTGTTGGAAAAATCTTTGACACAGAAAGATCATCTCAAAGTCCTAGACAAATTTTTTAGACGGTTGGAGGATTACAAGGTTCGTTTGAACCCAAAAAAATGTGTCTTTGGAGTCACTTCAGGCAAGCTTTTGGGATACATAGTTTCACGACGAGGCATTGAGGTTGATCCCGCAAAAGGGAAAGAAATTCTAGACATCTCTCGACCAAAAGGAATCAATGGGTTGAGAACACTTCAGGGTAGACTGTAGTCCATCCGCCGTTTCATCACGCAATTGGCAGACAAGTGTCAACCATTTCAATATCTGTTACGCAAAAGTATTCCCTTTGTATGAACAGACAAATGCCACACAACCTTTGAACAAATTAAAGAATATCTATTGACACCACCAGTCCTGATGCCGCCCATTGAAGGCAAGCCATTGATCCTGTATGTCTCTGCAACTAAAAATGCACTGGGGGCATTATTGGTGCAAAATGACCATGAAGAGAAAGAAAGAGCCATATACTACATCAATTGCACACTGATAAGATACGAGTTGAACTATACAACCATTGAACATGCATGCCTTGCAGTTATCTTTGCGGCACAGAAACTAAGACATTACATGTTGAGCCACCAAACACACCTAGTAGCCAAGATTGATCCACTAAAGTATCTCCTCAGTCGGGCAACATTAACAGGTTGTTTAGCAAAGTGGGTTATGATATTGAGCGAATATAACACAATATGTTGAGCGCAAGGCAATAAAAGGGTAGGTGATAGTAGATCACCTTGCAGATGCACACATACAGGCTACTCATCCACTAATAATTGATTTTCCCAATGAGTCTATCTTTCATGCAGAACCTGCATTACCATGGAAGCTATATTTCAATGGGTCCCACACTGGTCATGGCTCAGGAGCTGACATCTTGTTCATCACACCACAATGGTATTCAATTCCTAAGTCATTTTGGATTGCCTTCCCTTGTACTAATAACATTGCAAAATATGAAGCACTGGTCACAGGACTCAAGATCGCGATTAAATGGGAAATTTAGACATTGCTCGTATTCAGGGATTCTCAGTTAGTCATCAACCAAGTGAATGATGATTATGAAACAAAAGATGAGAAGTTGCTTCCCTACAAGCGAATGGTGGATAGCTTCTTGACCTATTTCAAATTGATTTCCTTTGAACAAATCCTCAGGACATAGAATAAGGTAGCCGATGCAATGGCTACTATTGGATCTCTATTGAACATCCCCAAAACTGTGTCACAATTTGAATTCTTAGTGGAACAATTATTGATGCCGGCATATGACATCCCAGACTTAGAAATTGTTTGCGAGATTGTTGGTCCCAATTCACCTTGGTACCAAGACATTTATGACTATCTAAAGTCCCAAACCTTACCACCCAACCTTTCCAATAACCAGAGAAAGTCCTTTATACAAAAAGCCGCTCGACACACCATCATCAGTGACACCCTATACCGCCGTGGCTTTGATAATACCCTTCTTCACTATCTCGACACTGATGAAGCCAAAACAACCTTACAAGAAGTACATGAAGGTATCTACGGATCTCATTCAAGTGGTCCAACGTTAGCTAGGAAAGTCACCAGACTTGGATACTATTGGCTGACATTAGAAAAAATGCTCTTCAGTTTGTCAGAACATGTTGGAATTCCAAGTGCATAGTGACCTAATTCATGTAACTGCACAAGAACTGAGACCGGTCACTTCTCCATGGCCTTTCGCACAATGGGGACTCGACCTCATGGGCAAGATCCATCCATCCTCCTCTAATGACCATAAATTCATAATCACCGCCACTGAGTACTTTACTAAGTGGATTGAAGTCGTCCCTCTCACTTACATCACCAGTAAGAAAATATCCAAGTTTATCCTAAATTACATCATCTGCCGGTATGGTGTCCCATAATCCATCATCACAGATAACGGTAGTCCATTCAAAAATTAGGACGTTCATGAACTTTGTGAGCGATTCCACATCCAACTTCATTTCTCCACCCCTTATTACCCACAAGGTAATGACCAAGCTGAGGCGTCAAATAAAACAATTCTTTGCATTCTTAAGAAGACTATCAACGACGTTGGCTGAGATTGGCACCTACAACTTAATCCTGCTTTATGGGCCTATTGTACTAGCATTTGTACCCCCACTGGAGCCACTCCATTTTCCCTAGTCTATGGATCTGAGGCCATATTGCCCATCGAGGTGGAAATTCCTTCTCTCTGAGTCTCCTTGAAAGGAATGATTGATGATGAAGAGTACAGACAGTCTCGCCTACATGAGCTAGAAATGCTACAAGAAAGATGACAAAATGCCTTAAATCACTTGCAGGCATATCAAAATCGTCTCTGTCGAAGCTATAACAATAGAGTAAAGGTAGAGAAATTTTGAAATCGGTGACTTGGTCCTCATGTAGAACCCAATAAATCAGGTGGACCATGAAAAGCCTGGAAAGTTTGAGGCTAGTTGGCTCGGTCCTTATATTATTACTGCTGCATTCAGTTCTGGAGCTTATCAGTTGGCAACACCTGATGGAGAACAGTTGATAGAACCCATCAACAACTTACATCTGTGAAAGTTCTACACATAGCATCAAAGAGCTTGGCTAAAGACCTAAAAATACAAAAAAAATGAAAAATAGAGAAAAAATCGTCCCTTGATGAAAACCTGGCAAACAGGTGTCTTGGTGACACCAAAAAGAAAAAGAAAAAAAGGACAAAAACAGTAAAAAGAAATAGATTCATCCAATAGTGAAAACCTGGAAACAAGCGCTTTGGATAAGTACCATGGTGAAAACCTGGAAAACAGGTGCCATGCGTAGTCGATCATTGCTTCGCCATCTACTGTCTCTCAAATCGACCTTTATCCACTTCCCATAATCACAACAGCTTGGCACATTCATGACATTCGTCCTAAGTCTTGTCAATTTCGGCCATGGTTAGCATTTGGTTGACATCACCCCTTGCATATCCTTGCCTTTTGCCTTGAGTCTGCCTATCTCCATATCATTGGACTCGGGTAATCCCCGATCTATTTGGGGGCAAGACCTTTATCGTATAACTGCAGTGGATGTCGCACATGATCTTGCATCCTTAAAAAGTCTTGAAAAATCCTAAAAATCTGAAAAAGTCCTGAAAAAATCCTAAAAATCTAAAAATTTCTTAAGAAAATCTAAAAAAAGAGTCAAAGTCAATGTATGTCTGGTCAATTCAGTCAGTCACGTCAATTAATCTTTTGTCCATGTTTGAACTACGTTGTCTCTACGCATTTGCTACATAGGCAAGATTCATCTTTGAATCCCCGAGACATTAGGTCACTCTTTCTAGGTTTGTCAAAATAAAATCATGATTCAAACTTTTGTCCTTTGGACAAGGTGATTGTTCATGTCAAACTACAAGGTCTTTGAGTGCATGACATAGTCAAGGCCATCAATCGGTGAGCCCCCGAGGCCGCACTAGGTCAGGCCATTAGGGTTCATGGCACAATGTTTTTGCACACGTCAAACTTTCTTCAAATCAAGCAAATATTCTGTCAAACTTGAGCGGGCGGTATATCAACAATCTGTTTCATCAACAATTTTAGTCAATTCAGCATGTCAGCAATGACATGTAATTGAATTCTATCAAGACAATTTAACATGGAATTTTTTTTTGGGTTTTTTCTTCAGATGTGTCCTTCTGAAAAGCAACTCTCATCATTTCTTTATTCTTTTGGATGTGTCCTACCTAAGCATTGTCATCATCATCTGGCATTTTGATGGATTCTCCTAACTCTGAGAATTGATCTCCTGGATATCAACGTCATTCAGGATGTGTCTTTCTTGAATTTGATATCACTCGACATTTGGCAACACTTCACATTAAAACACTTGGCAAACTTTATTTGTCTTTTTGATGGTTATCATGATATTAGTTCCTTGCATCATAGGAGCCATGGTGTATCATGATGATTATCCTTGTCTTTTTATGATCACATTGCTACTAGTTTCTCAAGGATGTCCTGACTTCAGGATTTAGAGAAGCAACGACGTAGTACGATGATTTTGCTATCTGTTTTTTTTTACTATCATGTGGCTAGTTTCTCAAGGATGTCCTAACATCAGGATTTAGAGAAGCAACAACGTCTCATGATTGGTTTGGTTTTTTTGGAAGTTGGTCATGACAAAAGTGACTAGGGGCAATTATGTTCCTTGTATGAGTCATGATCATCCTTGTCTGCAATTGTTGATCTACGTGAGGGTTTGACCTTGCACACTATTTCTCTACGTCATATCATAGTGTTTATCAGCCATCATGATATTTTTTCCCAATGATGATTAAGAGCAACAACTAGGATAGCACTATAGGAAAGCTTTGAAGGATATTTTATTTATTTTTTTCTTTTCCGCACTAACATGCATATCTTTCTTCGCACTAACATCAATCTTCATCTTCTCTTCTCTCGTTCTCTGATGGTATCCTGTGACATACAAAAAAAAAAAACAAAGTTGCATACATGATTAAATGAGCATTTCGTATTCACATCTCACATCTGCATAAATCAAATATCATAATTCACATTGCATAACGCTTTCATTTACATCCATTCACATCATAAAACCATCATTTTCATCAACATATAGGCATCATAAATAACATTTACCATATAAGAATCACATTACACAATGCATACATACATAACCACATCCATAATCGCATTCATAAGTGTAATCATTACATCCATATATCTCATAACATCATAAAAGCATCACATAGCATCTAGTAAAGCATAAAACACCTTAACACATAGAATCATATAGGCCACATCAAAAACTGCATCGCATATATATAATCTCAAAAATGTAATTTCACAGGATAGAGTCACATGATATCCCAAAAATGGAGCTCGCAGGCTCGAATATCAAAATATGGAAGTGTCTAAAAAAAAGTCCTATGATGTCCCTCCTCCATTCCGTGGAGGTGAACTGTGAGGTAGCTATGGCTGACCAACCACATGGAAGGTGACCTGGATGGGAGTATTGTCTAGGGTCTGACTCTGAGATCCAGAGGGATCAGTAACAAGAGGCTGGCTCTGCTCTGCCTGGTGTCCTGATGACATCGATCTGTGCCCATGCTCTGACCTATGGCTATGGCCTGATGAATGCCTATGGGAGCTATGTGACCTATGACCTGATGCCTGCCCTGATGAACTGGACCCCCTAGCACTAGTATGACTGCCACTATGTGACCTGCTGCTGTTGTGTGTTCGGGTGCCACTACCTGTCCTGCTATATGACTTGGACAACCCTGGGTCCCATCTCTTTGGTGGAACAATCTTCCCATACAATACCTTGTACCGACCCCTGCTCTCAGCCATCTTGGCCATATCGCCTATCGGCCCTGCGCATAACTCTACAAACTGTCACCCATCGTTCTGCCTCCTGCCGTCGAATAATGACCTTATCTCTCTCTACTTTGGTGACCTCTAACTCCGCTACTAAGGCCTTGTTCTGAGACAAGGATGCATCTAGTCTGTTCTGCAGATCTGTGATCCTCTGGTCAATGGTAACATCTGATGGCAAGACCGATGATCTGTCCCCCTCCTCATCCCCATCGATCATTCACTCTCGAAGTCTCCGGTCTACCTCATCCTCCCCCTCCTCCTCCTCCTCATCCCTTTCCTCCTCTCCTTAGACCTCCTCCACGTTGATGTCAAGAGGATGGTGCTCAATAAATGGATCCTCCTCTACTAGCTGCTCTCTCTCCTCACCCTCCTCTTAGATGGGTGACAGTGGTACGCCACCCACTCTCCGCCTGACTCTCTTGGGTTGCCTTCGCCCTCTATCATCCCTCCTCCTCCTGACACCTCTCCCACCACCCCCATCACCTCTCCCGCCACCACCATCATCTCCCCCACCACGACATTTGTCTCCTCTACCTCCATCTCCCCTACCTCCATCTCTCCCCCCGACCCCTCTGCCATCTCTGCTTCCATCCCTGCCACCCCGACCTCTCCTCTGTACCCGTGGGATAACTGATCTTTGATCTATAGGCAACGAACCATCTGGATCTGTCAATAGGATAGGCTTGTGAATCTGCCACCAGATGTCAAACTCAACAGATGTCCCTACATCTGGTAGACCTCCCCTCCACATCCACTAAAGTGCAACAAGACCATCTACCTACTGCTCGACCACTGTCATTGCTATAGGCGGCCCCCGTATGGTCTCTTTGGAGGATCATACATACTCTGCGGTGCCTACTGGCACATCCTGCTGCTCCCTGAATTGTCGTAGTACTCGCTGGGGCAGGTATACCTCTATGATACATTAACTTTGCATTGTACGGACGATCGGGTATCTGAACTGTCTGCACAATGATAAATGGCCATCCTCATCTGGCCATTGGGCACAATCTCTGTAAGGCCTCCAAACAAAGCTAATTATGGTGTCAATCCAATGCCAATAATTGGTATCTCCCACATGAGCCTGATTGATTAAACTCGCATAAAGATAGACATATGGTATCCCATCGCCCAATTGCGGCATCTGTATTGGTGGCCGAAAAATGAGAATGTGCTCCCATGCCCAGATCATAAGGAGAGTGGTCCTATAATTGATACTTTGCCCGTGGTGATAGACTACCTCATGGAGTTGATGGTATAACATAGCTAACAAGCAAGGCCCCCAAGCAAAAATTGTCCTCTGACCCCGCATATAGACTAGTACCTCTCCCCAACCAATCAGAAATCCATGGCCATGACGGTCCATAATTAGTGCTCCGAGAATTAGTGTCATGAGCATAGCATCCCATCGTGGAAACTGGTCGACCACAACATCCCAACCAATCTCATAACCATTGATACCTATACCGGCACCACCGACATCCTCATACATCTCTGATAGGGCCTGTCGCCCTCGGTGCAAATCATATACAACCCTCTCCCTGCTGATTGGGATGCGTAGAATGCGATAGACATCCTCTAGGGTAATCGTGGCCTCTCCTGTAGGAAGCTAAAATGAGCAAGTCTCTAAATGCCACCTCTCACAAAGTGTTGTCAGTAAGCCCCTAGTTTCCCGAATAATGGGCTTGTAAGTGACATAATATAGTCTCAGTCTCATCATTCGATGTCTCTCCTTGTCACTCAAGCGGTCTCTAAAGGCATAAGTCGCTGGTCTGAACTCTCGTGTGTAAATAGGCACTAATCATCTTTGCACACGTAGAAACAATAATTAGCACACATGGGTCAACATTACGGGCACATTATTACTATTGGGAAATTAAAAATGCATCTAAACAAGAGCCTAAGCAAGGTCAACATTGGTCAACCTTGATCAACGATAATTACGTCACGTTGACTACAAATGCGTCGCATTTTATCACATGTGGCTCTGCACCTGGCAGTTGCGTCGCAATAAATCAAATGCATTGCCATATCTACCAATTGCGCAGTCACACAACGATTGCATCGTTTGACAAACAATTGCGTCATTGTAAAAGAACTTGCATCGCTTGACCTGGCGTTTGCGTTGGAACATCACGCATGCGTCGTTTAAGCTTTCGTTTGCATCGCACAATTGCACATGCGTCATGAAACACCACACATGCGTCGTTTCACCTATCAAATGCGAGATTTTAAGCTAAGACCTATCTATCCCGTGCACTTGCGTCGTGATGCAAACAAATGCATGGAATGTGAAGTCAATTTCCACTTACGCGGTAGCATTTGCGTCACGTCACATTCGTTTCCCCCCCTAAAAACCTTATAAATGCATAAAATTTGAAAAATTTACAAGTGGGATAGGGTACTTACCAGTGCCTCAGTGCCCTTGGGTCGTCGGAAAGTGTGCACGCGGTAGCCACGGTGGTCTGTCGAAGGAATCACCATCATCTTTTTGAGCTCTGATTTCCAGAAATTCTAAATAACAAATGTGAAAATGACACTTGGTTTTGCTTTTTCAACCTATTTATAGGCTGAAAATTAGGGTTTTGACCTAGTAGGTTTGTACTGGAAGCTTATTGAACCATCTTTGTCTGGCATTTTGGCTAGCTTAGTGTCCTCCATTCTCGAATCTGATCACGCCGTTGTGTCTCCTGACATTAAATTGTTTAATCGGGACACTTTCCAAAAAAATTTGACCCTGGGTCAAAATTCAAAAAATTTCCTGAGGGGGCATAGACACTTTGTACCTTTGCTGGGGCATATTCTAGACTTGTTTTCTTTGCCATAACGTGATAAACTACATTATGACAAAGAGGGGCAAATGTAGACACATAAAAATGACCAAGGCCTGCAAGCAATGTTTTACCACCTTTCGTCCTAGCATAATTATGACATTTTAATTATGTTCCTAACCCACCTTCAACTATTAATTAAATAATTCGCAATTATTTAATTAATTGATGACTTTCTATTCTTCATTATAATTAAATAAATAAATCTTATGTCACTAATTATCAAAGTCGTCTCATAATTAAATAAAGTCTCATTTATTTAATTAATCTTTATCATTAATGTCCTCTTGATTATTAAATAAATATATTTTAATAGATTTATTTAATATGTCACTAATCCCTAAATCCTCTTTTAATTAAATAGATGTATTAATTTATTTAATTAATTAACTACCTCTTCTAAATTAAATAATTATTCTTAATTATTTAATTGGTTTATGTGACACTTCCGTCTTTTTAAATAAAATAATTTATTTAAAAATGTCTCACATGGTTAACTACCTCTTCTTTTTAGTAATTAATTTCAAAATCAATTACTTATTATCTCATAAAATCCATATTTTGAATTAATTTTAATTCAAAATGGAAATACTCTTCTACAAATCAAGTAATTGCTAAAATTACTGATTTTCTAAATCTCAGCTTCTTATGTTTTGATTTTTACTAATTTCATCTCAGTGTCACATTTATTCTCCATCATTGATTTAATTTCCTAAATTAAATCTTGTCCTCACATTTGGGAAATGTTACCCTAACCCTAATTGAGAGTTGCCATTTTGAATCTTGACCTTTGATTTTAGGGCATTTTCCCAATCTCTCATCTCATCCGTCTGTTCAAGAAAGCATTTTTTATAAAATGACAATCTTGTCCTCCTTTTCTACATCTGTTATTATTATCTCTTAGAAATCTTATTTTCTTAATATCCTTTGCATCTTGAATCTCTTGCATTTTAATATTGTCATTTTCATTGTTTGCATCTAGAATTAAGTTTATTTTTGCAACAATACTTAGGAAATCCTTCAAAGCTTTGTTTAGGACTAAGCATTATAGAATTTTCTCATCAAATCTAAGGGCATGCTCTTCATCACAGTAAGCTAAGGAGGTGCAATGGAAGTCAACCATGGAGGAGGGAAGATTGGGTGAGATTGATTCATGTTTTCTTTTCTTATTATCTCCTATGCATTTCATTGCTTGATTGGATTATTTAATATTGCATGCATGTGACACTAACAAATCTATCTTGCAGAAAATCCATCATTACACTCACAACACATTAAAATCAACATGATTTTGGTTCAAATCTGACTTGTCAAAACTTGACAGATTAAGAAACAACATACTTCAATTATTAAATTCATTTTTTTTTAAAAAGCATAAATTTTGTGCAAAATACATTTACACAATGTATCAAATGAGTATAGAGTAGAACATTGGGGAAGTCATATCAATATGTGAATACAACAATGATATGATATGCATTATGATACTTAAAAATCATCGTAAAAAATACAATTTCATGAAGTCACAATAATTATAATTTATTTTCCTGGAGTAGACTCTAGGTTTCCCATTGCATGTTGTTGGTTGTGATTACATTATCAAGCTAAAAGGAAATGACTCCTTAGGCTCAACATATTTATCATCAATCATGTCTATCTAATTCAATTTGTTTGACTCTTGCTTTTGTTGCAGCCTCCTTTACTTACCCCCCAAAATTTGAAAATCTCTTCTATAATTACGGGGTCCTCATCTAACATAGTAGAGTTGCTATATGATTCAATGCCACCAAGTCAATCAGCTCATGACTAGAGCCTTCTTTTTTCAAGTGAAAATAAATGTGTTTCACGAAGACGAAGGCAATGAGGTGATTTTGTGTTAATTCATCGTCATTCTTCATTTAAATGGTTTCAAATAGACTCCAATTGTGTTCACATCTATAAGGACTACAAGGTTGGAACATAATTTAGAGGGTTAGATTTTGAGGATGAGGTTTTTCTATTCCAATCTTTCGACCAAATAGATACAAAAAAGACATTTACGAGTTTATAAGCAATAATTGTAGTGTAACATTAAGGATTTGAAAATTTGAAGTAAAGATTTTTTTTGTTAACTAGTGCTTGGGTAGTTTTTTTGGATAGCTAGTTGTGAAATGAAGAGCCTCCCTTTATACTATAATGACCCACACTAATATACACGTAAATTTGATGTAAAAAATTCTACAAGTACTTATTATTTGGGACAATAATATCATATTCTAATATTTAAATCATATCTTAAATAACTTAAATTATTATCATCAAATTCTACTTGACAAATAACAAATAATAGATATAACTCTTGACATTTCTCTTATTACAAATAAAGTTTGAACTACATTCAAATACTTTGCAATATTGGCAATTACAACATTAAACTTTCATGCTCACACCTATGACAACAACAATTTGAACTAATACAATGCAATTGAAATTTATGATCAATGAAGCTCCAATGTGACCTTTGAATGAGATTGATATCTAGTTAAAAGGGTTTTGTAATTTAACTTCAAAATAAAAGGGTTTTTGTCCTTTGGTCTCCATGTGGGAACACAAGTGCTCACTTGGTATCTAGATAAGGGTTTGTTTTAATTAAGAGGTGATCACTTTGAATGGAGATGTTCACCCATTTATATTCACCACAACAATAATATGCCAACCACAATGTGAATCGACATCTTCAAATTTGAGCAATAATCTTGGGTAGGAAAATCCCACTTGGAAAATTATGGTGCCAAAACATTACCAACAATGACATTGAGACACATGTTGGGGAGTTGGAAAAATAATAGAACCAAAGATGGAAGTATTAGAGTTTAGGGGCTGGAAATATCATAAGATTAATACCATAGGTCAAGGTTTTGGGGGTACATGCCAACAAGGACAAGTTCAGAAGTTCGAAAATTCCAAAAGAAAGAGAAGGGGGAGGATGAAAGGAATAAAAGGATGGAGAATTTTGACACTCCAATAGAAAGGAAAATAGATCTGGAAGGAAAGACATACTCAAAAGGGGAATTGTAACAATAACACGAATTTAGAAGAATAGACATAAAAAAGACTCATAAAAAAAGGGAAAGAACATAAAAAACCATGATTAGGGGGAATGAAACAAAGAATAGAGCTAATATCTATAAACCTAAATTACTTGAAAATGGGACATGACAAATATGCTCCAATACCTAAGGGCCTTCCCACGTTGCATCTTTTATGGGGAGATCTTTTCATCAAACTAAATATTCCTTAGTGTTTTTGTTTCTCAACTTCCTCTCACTCACATTCACATTTTCTTTGGGAATCAAAATTAGCTTGTTTTTTTTAATCTAATAGAGGGGATTCATCTAAAGGTACAATATAATTTGTAAGTGCTCATTTGAGACAAGACACATGGAAAGCATTGTGGATCTTATTACACTTCAACAACTCCAACTCATAGGCAAATTCACCCTCAAATTTTTGTAAGGGTCATAAAAATGAGGTTTAAGTTTTTAGATCCATTTGCCTACAAAAAAGAATGTTTATATGACTGCATTTTTACAAACACCATGTATTCAACCTCAAATATTCTCTCAATCCCTAGGAAATCTACTTACATCTTCTATTAATTATGAGCTCATTGGAGATTATTTTTGAGTGACTTCAAAATGTCTTAGTTCCGTTTGATCAAACCACTAGCTCTTGGGACCTTGATGTTCGATAGAAAAAGGTCAATACAAATTTGGACTTCATATCTGTACAAATCCATGAATGACATCATCTTGATTGACATGTGATAAGTGGTGTTATAATAGTCTTCCCCTAGATGAAGACATTTGATCCATGTCTTTTAGTGATCAACAATGTATTTTCTCCAATAACCTTCCACCCATTTGTTCACAATCTCTATTTGACCATATTTTTGTAGGTGGGAACTGACCTTGGGTGTGAGCTTGGTTCTTGGCAAAAGAAAGAGCTCTTGACAAAAAAATCTTAAGAATTGACTCTGTCACTCACAATACTCTTGGGTTGGGTAGTTAATGGAGCTTCAACACTTCCTTAAAGAACAAATCAACTTGTGGTGCCTTAAAATATAAAGAGATAGAAAATAAATGTGCATGCTTCATGAGTCTATCTACAACAACATATATGCACTCCTTACCTTAGATTTTAAGAAGACCATTGATGAAATCCATTGAAACACTTTCACTTTTTCTCTAGAATATGTAAGTTGTAAATTTTTTTTTGGGAATAGTTGCTCTATTTTATTCCTTTGACAAATAATAAATTCTCTAATATGACTAAGGAAATAATCTTTAAGTCCCTTCCATGTGATTCTTTCTTTGATCTACTTATAGGTCTTAAAATACTCAAAGTGACTTGTCAAGGCTGTATCATGGGCCGCTCTCAAAATGTTTCTTTTCGTTCTTGATTTTAGTACCATGTATATTCTTCCCTTATAGATAATGAGTTCATTACATACTATGTACCCACCATCCAAAAAGTTCCTTTCTAACCATCAACCTCAAACATATTCCTAGAATATTTTGTTGTGATTTCTTCCCTCCAATCAACATAGATGTGAGACATTGAACAAAACCTTGTCCTTCTAGATAATACATCAACAAAATTTATCTTCCCTTTAACATATTCAATGTCAAAGTTTTACATTTGAAGTTTTCTTACCTAATTTTGCTACCATTTGTTTAGATCCTTTTGATTGAGAAAATACCTCAAGCTATTGTGATAAGTTGAGCACAAATTGACCACCCACCAAGTATTTCTAAATTTGGTCAATTTGTGCATAATAGCTAGCATTTCCTTATTGCATATGAATAGTTTCCTTTCCACCTCTATGAAATTTTTACTCTCAAATGAAATTGCAAGTTTATTTTGCATAAGTATTACTCCAATTCCTTCTCCCAATGTATCAAATTCCAAAGAAAAATGAAGGGAAAATCATAAATAACTAACATGGGACACAAACTCATTACGTCTTTCAATTTATTAAATGTTCATTGTGCCACCTCATTCATGTGAAACCTCCGTACTTTGTTAAAGCAATTAAGGGGTGACTAGCTGAGATAACCCCTTAATGAATATTCTATAGTAGCTAGAAAGGCTAAAGTTGTGCCAGTATTTTGGGGAGGCCAATATATAATAAATTTGATCTTCTCCATATCCACACACACTTTGTTTGCACTGATGATGTGCCCCAAATATAAAATCTCTATCATATTTCAACACATCATTAGTCAATTCAATACCCTTGTGGGATCCTTTTTGAGGAGTTTCTTCTGGTTTTGTGGGTTCAGTTGGACATAAAACATGGGTTATGGGAAGAATATTGTTGATTTTTTAATCTAATCTATCATTAACAACCAACTTGATGTATGCATAACATAGATTGATATTAATTGTAAGTGCACTCTGCTAAAATTTTAAATTTCTACAACTTTTGGCTAGTTTCTACAAAATGGTGGGTTGTTTGGGGGGTCCCTCGGGTGCCCCCTAAGATATAGGTTCCTAGAGTCATTTATAACAAGATTGTCATTGGTGTTGTTTCTGAGGCATTGATCTTGGATGTTGTCCCTATTAGACTAGCTAAGGAAGTTCTTTTTATTAGAGAGGGTCAGACTTAGCGTGTTGATATAAAGTCGTTAATTTTAGGTCACCTAGAGCAGTTGGTTGTGTTTCTTCCTCTATTTTGTATTCTAAGAAAGGTATAGCAATAAACTTACTCAAAATTCTAATGGATGAAGCTATTTCATCTATGGATAACACTTTGGTTGGTAATTTTTTAGCTTTTATAATGAATACTAGTTTAATATGCAAATGGTTAGTGGCAACATGGAAATTGAAAGATAGTGTTTCAATAAGTGCAATGGTGGATGGAATTTATATGTTTATATTTTCTAATAAGGAGGATTTGATAAAAGCGCTTACTAAAGGACCTTAGTTCTTTGATAATGTTTGTAGAAATAATTTAGGACTTTGCAAGTGGGAACTAAGCTACGATACCTTTGCTAGTATCTATGTGGTTGCTCCTGGAATACCCCTCCATTTTGATTCTTGTTCAAGTTGCTTTATGCTATGTTTGGTTGCAATTACTTTGATACTGGATACATTTTGTTATGATGTTTTGATTGCTACTATTGAACGACAACTATTATTGTGGGATGTAGTTATCTGATTATTGTTTCACTTGCATTATGGATTAATGATGTTGTAAAATTAACATGAGATGTTATTATGAGATTACTGGATTATGATGGAAGTGTTAGTTTTGATGAGTGTATTGGTGAAGAGGACGGTTTCACATCACTCGCTTGCGAGCGCCCTACGAATCCGTAATTTCTTCTTCACGGTGTGTATTATATGCTGGATATATTGTACAATGTTGTTTACTTGGTTGCAGGATTGCAGGTACATGACATCGACTCCACCTGGTTTCACAGGTTTGAGCGTGTCGATCCAACGGTTAAGGTGAACGGGAGATAGTAGCTAGGTAACATGTGTCAAGTCTATGCCCTAGCCTTAGTGTGTCGTCAGTTGTGTGTGTCGAGTTATTGTCTGTCTCGTTTTTAATGTTATTTATTTCTGAAGGATTATTGATTTGGAAATAGATACTTAGAATAATTGCATTTAAATCATCTTGATGATTATTTAATTTAAATAATGCAATGTGGATAAAAGTTTATACTTAAATTAATTAATTATATTTAGTTTATTTAATTAATTAAATTTGATCCAAGGGGGTTGAGTTTAGTTATTAAATGATTAAATTAATTAATTAAACGTGATGTAAGAGAATGAAAGGAAATGAAAGAATTAGAATTAAATTTGGAATTTAATTCCAACGTGTGGGAATTAAATTAGAAATTGTAATTAAATGTTTATTTGGGAAATTGGTTGCAACTTTGGAAATTAATTTATTATTTGAAATTGCATTTTAAATTGAAAGTGGGTTTTTGAAAAGTGAAATTGAAATTAAAATTGAAATTTGAAATTGAAAGTGAAATTGAAATTGAAATTGAAATTGAAATTGAAATATCTAATTTGCATGTAATGTGAATTAGGGTTGTATTAGGTATTTTTGATTTAGAAAGAATACATGTTTTAATTTTAGGGAAAAAAAATCTTTTAGAAGGAAAAAAGTACATTTTTACAGCAGGGAAGAAATTCTGGAAAATTTGCACAAGGGTTTGAAGAAAGTTTGATTGTAGAATTGATTGAAGGAAAGATTGTTTGCATTTGTTGGATTTTGGATTGGATTCATTGGAGAATTGAAAAAAATTCAGGAAATCTTTGGAGGAGGCTTGCATCAAAAATTCATCTCTTCCTGTAGCTTCTTGTACCAGGTTTTCCTTTTTGTGTTTTATTGTTCTTGATTGTTTTTTTTTAAATAGTAGTGATTAAAGATTTGTTTGTTAAATCTGTTTTAGAAAACAAACTTGATATTAGAAGAAAAGAATTAAATAAAGTTACAGCCTTTGCTTGTGAAAATTCTTGAGTGAAAATTGTGAAAACCTTAGTTGAATTTAAATTATTTGGAGAAATCGATTTTGTTGTTATTGAAATCAAACATAGAGATTGAACAATGCATTTAGAATGTTTTTAGAAAATGAAACTTTTTGTTTATTATCAAAAAACGGATTTTAAAATCTGCAGTATAGTTATATTTTCATGGTAAAATGGTCTAATTGTGTCACCTATAACTTCATTTTCACAAACTGGGTTTTTAGGAAATTTAAAGGGTTTTTGCATTCTGAAATGTTCTTACTCTTGTCCAAAAATCATAAATACCCAAATCGTAGTTTTTGAGTTATGCTTGAAACATGAGACTGCTGTTAAATTATTTTCCCATGGCTGCTTTGAAAATAAAATAATAATAAATTGATATTTATAAATATTAATATTTTATGTATTGTTATTATAATATTAAAATATTATTTATAATATTTTATATTATAATTTATAATATTAAAGTATTATATTTATTTATATTATTTTTAAATAAAATTTGTATATTAAATTAGTGGAATTAAAATTATAAACATATGGGAAATTATTGTTATTTTAAAATGGCTTGTTAAAGTTTAATTGAAAGAGTTAAACATTTGATTTAAAGAATGCAATATATTATTGAATAGAGATTTAAAATTGGATTGATTAATGTATATGGAAAATGGATAGAGAAACAATATGTTATTATATTAAAGTGATTGAATGTGTTAAATAGAAAATTGAATGAGATGTAAGATTTGGTTAGGAAATGGAAAGAGTTTACTTGCATGAATTTGTGTCGATTTAAAAGTAAATTAAGAAGTTGTTTTATTGATGAAGCAATCAATTATGTTATTTATTAATTTCTATTTAGATTAATTGAATCATTGTGATTGGATTATGAAAGAGATATGGATTTAGTATATCCAAAAGTAGTATCTTCCTCATGCTTATCTTAAAGGATTTAATTCTTGTATTCAGTAAAGGGAAGTAAGTTTAATTGTTTTAGATTTCCAATAATGAAAAGGGAAATAGGGGTTATGATTATTTTAGATGATCTACTTATCATGTCTTTGACTTTGTCAACACTACCTATTGAATGAGTATGGATTTAGGAAATCCAAATATTAGATTTGATTGATGACTTGAATGCTTTTGTTGCTATGTCGTCAAGTTGCATTGTTGGTTTTGGGATTTAGTGTTAGTCCTAAATTATAAGTCTTCCAAAAGATCTTAGAGGATAAGGGTTGTTGAATCGTTATGCCATCCAGTTGTTTCCCCTTGGGTAGTGCATGGCATCTTCTTAGTTTTACCTGATTTTCATGAACGAGGATGTTTGCACCTCCTTGGTTTAGGAGCGGATTATGGGATTCGTGTCTCCTTGTATGGAGTGACCTTGTTATATGGTTTCATCTTGTTGCCTCCTGTGAAAGGAGTGGACTATGTGTTGTTGCCTCCAAGATGTTTGGAGTGAGATATTTTGTACCTCCTGTGAAAGGAGTGGACTATGTGTTGTTTCCTCCAAGATGTTTGGAGTGAGTTTCTATTATTTGTATCCTCCTTGTGTTGGAGTGGATTATGATGCCTAGTTGGTATGCACTTGTGGTTCCCTTGGTGGATTGTTTGGATGTGTGTTGTCGAATAGAAGAGTGGCTTCTGTTAGGCGCCAGAGCCCAAAGAGGTAAACTGGATAACCTTCAGGAGTGATTTAAACAAGTGATAATTAAAATAATGTACTTAGAAGATTAGGACTAACTTCTCACTAATCAAGATAATTTAATCCTCACTCATAGACACAAGGGCTTGTTTAGACTTGGGATGAGTGAGAAGGCTGGAATGGCAAGATCAACTATCTAGTTCTTGCGAGAGGTAGTTGATTCCGCATGAGTGAGTATGAGTGCCGGGATTCGGTTGAGGCCACCAGGATTACTTGTGCCGGAGCCTATGAAGAATGCCCAGAGGAGATCTCATGACAAACCTTGCGATGACACTCTATCTATGACAACTGTTGTTAATTATTTTATGTGTATGGTTATTTGAACATACTTGATCTACTTTATGTCTGGAAGCAATGTGACCTATGTCAGTGATATTTGATTTGTACTTGTATTGTACTTGATTTGTACATGTATTGTATTTGATTTGTACTTGTATTATACTTGAGTTGTATTTGATTCGTACTTGTTAATTCATTTGGTTGGTTATAACAATATGAGTCAGTTTAAGTCTGCATTTGGTTAGAGGTAGTAGAATCTTTGTCCATGTTACTTTGTTACTATCTCCTAGCATGGGGGGTGGGCCTTCGGGTACCACATTGGTTGGGTGGAACATGCACCAAAACCCTTGGGTCCCCATCGATCTTCAGTACTTGGTGGAAAGACATCCAGATGGACAGCTCGCGGTTCTTGTTGTATTATCTTGCATTGTAATATTTTAACTTGTATAAATTATTTTATCCCTCTTATGTTTATGAGGTGGAATTTTGTAATTGTAATCTTTTGTACTATTGCCTCATTCTGGGAATGAATGATGTATCTATTGGATTAAGATAATGTTTATGAGATTGTATCTTGGTTGATTATCTTATTATGTTATGTGGTATTTTTATGATGTATGATGTTTATATCATAAAGTTCATAATGCTTTGGTTTATGTAATATGTATGTGTGGGTTTAAGTAATCCTAACCTTGTAGCCTTAGAGGTTGTTGTTAACTAGTAAGTGAATGTGTATGTCAAATGCACTTTATAAAAAAAAAATTGGTTCGCTTATGATGTTAATTGCAACTTCCGTTTAAGGTTACTTGGCGGGGCATTACAGCTCCTACTTGGGTTAGACTATCTATGCTACCTTTAGAATTTCGAAGCCCTATGATTCCTCAAAGTATTGCTAACTCCTTTGGGAAACTTCTACCTATTGATAAATTAATCTTCCAAAGAACTAGGCTTGTGTTTGTTAGATTATGTGTAAGTGTTCAAATGAGTAAAGTTCTTCCCACTCAAATAACACTACATATAAAGTTTAGAAAATGGGTATAGTTGATGCTTTATGAGAATGTTGGTTTTTACTACTAGAACTATAAAAAAGTATAACCATTTAATGAATAAATTTCATAGGCCTAGCCTTAGAAAGGAAGAACCTAAAATTAAGGAGATTGTGGAAGATGTGGAGATCTCTTTTGAAATGTCTCCTTCCTAGGATAGTTTGGTTTTTTCCTAGGAAGGTGTTGGGGTGGAAACAACCCAGAAAGTTGGTCAAATCGTCAAGGACAAGGCGTCTCCCTCATTCAAGAATAGTCAAAATAAGGGTTTTTTTTCCTCAACAACAAAAATAGAAGGATTGCCAAGTACCATACAAGGATGGTGAGGAATAGAATAAGAGAAATGAAATGGATGTGTTTGTTGAAGAATGTAAAAGTTTTGAGGAGTTACAAGCTATGAAAGTTAAGACTCCTGAAGTGAGAATTGAGGATTCAACAAAGGACAACATTGGAATACATAAGGTCTGTAAACTTAGTTCACTAAAAGGTCAAGAGGAGAAATAGCTCCAATAGGATTTGGAGGACAAATAGTTGTTGTTAGGTTTGGGGGACACTTAGAACCTACAACTCTTTGGTGGAAATGATTTACCTGTTGGATTTGGTCTAAGGTCTTTCCCTTCTCTGATTGATTTGATGGTTGATTATAGAAGTGAGGTGGAATGTATTCTTGTTGGGAAAGGGAGAAAAAAGATGGAAAAAATTGAATGTGGGAGGTGATTTTAAACAAGGGTGGCCTACTCAAAGAGAAAATCGCTCTCAAGAAACAACTAGAGAAGTAGTTGTGGGAAAGCAAAGGATGTTGGAAAATATTTTGGGTCAAGGGAGACTAAGAAATTAATCTTCTTGATTCTAATGGGAGAGGTTTCCTCGCCATGTACAAATAATTATGCTCAAATGGTGTTTTCTATAAGATAGTTTGAGTGATTACTATCCTTATGCAAGTTTTATCTTGGAATATTATAAGAGTTAATACTCCTCACAAACATCACATTACTAAGAGCTATATTATTGATAATAAGGTTGATAGCCTACTTATTTAGGAAGTGAAGATGGTTGAATCTATTTTTCTCAGATTGCTAGAAAAATTTGGCCTACTATTGAGTATTGTATTAGTCCTACAAAAGGTTCTTTAGGTAGGATTGATACTATTTAGAATCCTCTTTGCCTCTCTAGAAGAAAGGTGAGTCTTGACAATGTCTTTTACTAACTTGTATTTTAATGAAAACTGATTTTTGATTAATGTCTATGCTCCCAACGCCAAGTCTGTGAGAAAATTATTGTTGGATAACCTCTCCAATACAATTTTTTGTTAGCTTGATTATAATTGGATGCTTGTAAAGAAATTTAACACCCCTCTTTTTCCTTTTGAAAATTTTGGAGGTCTTGATGATTATTCTAAAAGTATGGTGGACTTTGTTGATTTCCTTTCTACTATTAGTCTCATGGATGTGGAGATTCAAGATACTTCTTTTACCTGATCTAAGAAAAGAATGGGGAAAAATATTATTCAAGTTAAGCTAGATATATTTTTAATCTATAATACTAAGAATATTCTTCATAATCTTAGCCTTAAGGCTCTCCCTAGAATGGGATCAAACTATGCAATTCTCTTCTTTTGTAATGGAATAACCAAATTAGAAAAGGTCCTTATCCTTTTAGGTATGAAAATATGTGGGATTGTTAGCTAGATTTAAAATAGTTGATTTTAGATTGGTGGAATAGTTCTATTCAGGGTTCTCCCATATTTTGTTTGGCACAAAAAGTTAAGTTGATGAAAAATAAAGTTAAGAGGTTGGAATATATTTTCATTTGGCAATATCTTTCATAGAAAAGATCAATTAGCTAAGGATTTGAAGGACATACATGAAAAAATGGTTTTTGGGGCATATGACATTGAGTCATGTCTTATAAAGAAAAAAATCAGAGAGGAATGACATAGATTTATGTTAGGAGAGATTTTTTTATAAGAAAAAGTCATGTATTCAATGGCTTACTAAAGGAGACATGAGTAAAAGCTTATTTCACCAATCCACCCTTAATCATAGAAGGAGAAACACTATAAAAAATATAGTTAGGTCAAATGGAAGAATTTACAAAGGATAAAATTGGTGATGTTGCTATTTCCTTCTTTCAAGAGACCTATCAGGATAGTTCTAAGGAAATAAGTTGCCAACATGTTATTTTTGATGTGATTTGTAATATGCTAAATGAGAGGAATAATGATGAAATGGTTAAAGATATCACTAAGGAAGAAGTGTGTGTTGTTGACTTCACTTTTCGAGCTTATAAGGCCCCTAGCCCATGTGATTTTCTAGTTTCAATCTTCTAGGATTTTTGGGATATTGTTAGACAAGATCTTGTTGCTACAACAAGAGATTTCTTCAAGTCTACCAAAATTTTGAAAATTAATCAATACTACCTTTAATGTTTTGGTGCCTAAAAAGGAAGTAGTGATCAATTTAGCAAATTTTAGACCTATAAGTCTTTGTAACACTATTTGAAAAATATTCTCAAAGCTGGTAGTATACATAATTAAACCTTTCCCCCATCTCCTTATTTCACAAAACCAAACAATACTTTGTTTCAGGGATATAAATTTTGGATATTGTCCTCACTAGTTCATGAAATCACTCAATGGAAAACAACCAAAAACCAGGTATGGCCCTAAAATTAGATATTTATAAAGCTTATGATAGATTTTTGTGGCATTTCTTACTTACCATCCTTCAAAAGTTCAAGTTTAAAGGGAGGATTCTGCAACTAATGAAAAAATGTGTTACTATGCCTAATTGTTATGTCCTAGTCTATGGTATTCCTAGGGGGTTTTTTCATGTGGGAGAGGTTTAAGACAAGGTGATCTTATGTTCCCTTATCTTTTCATTATTATTGTTGAATTCCTAGGAGAACCATTGAGAAATTGATTGCTTCTAAAGACCTTAAGGGGGTTAAAAATACTTCTTTACCCCCTTCATCTCATCAATAATTTGTGGATGACACCATCCTTTTTGGTTCTTCCTCTATAGTGGAAGCTAGATAGTGGAAAACTTTGTTGAATAATTATGCTAAATTTTTTGGTTAGAATATTAAATAAACCAAAAATGTTCTCTATTTTTTCAATATTGAAGCTTCCCTCCAAAATTAGATTGTTAAAATTTTGGGGTGTCAACAAGCTAACCTTTTTTCTAGCTATCTTGGTCTTCCTCTGTCTACCAAGAAATTGGCAAATAACTATTGAAATGACATTGTTGAGAGAGTTCAAAAAGGTTGGCTGCTTGGAAAGGAAAATTTCTTCAATCCAAGATTAAAAATATCAGCTACTTAAAGAATCTTTAAAAAATATCCATGTTTACTATATTTTATTATTCAAGATCCCTTCTTTGATGGTGGAGAGGGTTGAGCTGATTTAGAAAAAAAATCTTTGGATGATAATTGAAGAAAAGAAGAGGATTTCTCTTGTCAATTGGAAGATTGTATACAAAACTAAAAAGAGTGAAGGATTAGGAATTAGAAGGTTGAAACCCTCTAATAAAGCTATATTATCTAAGGCTGGATGGTACCTTCTTGTGAGTGATAAATATTGGCCCTTATTGTTAAAGCTAAGTATCTTGAGAATAGGTACCATTGTTGTTTCTTGTCCTCTCTCTACCTAATGATTTTGTAATTTGGAACAACTTGTTGAAGCCTATAAATCTGCTCAAACAAGGTCTATGTTGGAGAGTGGGAAATGGTAAAAGGGTTAATTTCTTGCCAAACAAATGATGGCCCACTATTGTCTATTAATATTTTTCTAGTTTAATGGGATAGATGATAGGGCTGAATGGTATGCAATTATAGGATTATATAGGGTATAATGGTCTAGTGCCTAGATGGAAAGATTTTCTCTTATAGGTGATTGTGAGGCAAGATGGGAGGAATGATTTGATTGATCAATTTCTGCAACATATTGGGGATTGTAATTTCTACAGTCTTTCTAGAGAGGATGAATGGGCTTGGAATCCCCATCATTCAGGTTGTTTCTCAATGGATTTGTCTTACAAGATGGTTTCTAATGATATTAGCAATCCTTATTTTGATTGGGGTTTGATATGGAATCATAGGATCCTCCCTAAAATAAATTATTTCTAGTGGGTTATTTCACACAATAAAATCCTAACTCTGGACTTACTCGTCAAGAGATAGCTTCACCTTTCCAGTAGATGTATCTTATGTTTTGATGAAGAAGTAATGGACCATCTCTTCTTTCATTGCAAATTTTCTAAAGAAATTTGGGAGGAGGCCTTATCTAAGCTTGATGTTAACAAGATTTTTCCTACCATTTATACAGATTTTTTAGAAGTTGAGTTCATAATTCGCCTTTTATCCATCTTATCCATCTTGTTATTAGGGAATTTTGGAATGGAATAATTTTTTTAGAGAGCAGAAAAGGAACAAAATTGAGTTTTTCAAAGTATTAAAGAAAGGATTACAGTAAAATATATAATATGGTTAAGTTTGGTGCTTCTAGAAAGTTTCCTTCTTCTCTTGAGTTAAAAACTAGTCAAAATTGGGGGATATGTCAAAAACTTACCAAGGTTAATTTAGCCAAAAGTTTCCTAATGAAGCATATCAAGTGGAAGAAACCCTAGAAGGGGTGGGTAAAATTAAATTTTGATGATTTCTTGAAGGGTTACCCTAGTCAAGTTGTTGTATGAGTTTTTAGAGATGGCAATGGATTAATCATTGAAGGTTTTCTTAGAAATATTGGTTGTAGAACAAATAATGAAACCAAAGCTCAGGCTACTTGGTGGGGTATTAGAAGAACCATTTTTCTTGGTTATCAAAGATTGGAAATTGAAGGAGATTCTAAGATGATAATTGGCTTGCCTAAGAACTCAAAATTTCCTTTGTGGAATGATGGAACTCTTAAAATTTTGTCAAACTTTTTCCTGGTTTTGGGCATGTCTATTCATATTTTGTGATTCGGGGTCTAATGTTTAGGGTTTAGGGTTTTGTTACCCATGTTAAAATTGGTTTTACCAAATAAACCCTTACGTTATAATTTTGTGTTGACCTATTATTGGGGGTTATCGATCTTTTAAGTCATTCGACTGAGCCTTGTCTGTCGTGTTGTTCCCAGCCCCTTCACCTAGCCTATCAGTTTTTTCTCCACGCTCGGGTTTTAATATTATTTTGCCTAAAACGGGTAGATTTTCCCAATGTTTACGATTTGGTCTAAAATTTTGTGCCTCTGAGGGTCTTTTCCCATTCTCCTAGTCGGCCCCACTATTATAAATAACTTTTCCATGTGCAGATTGGTGGGCCATCAGATCAAGGGGTTGAAATCTAGACCGTTCCTCGCAAACCTCGCAAGGTTTCTTGCTGACGTTATTAAAGTAGTGCGAGGTATGCAAGATGCTGCCACCTGTCACATACAGTGGGGTGGGGCTTGTCCCGATGCGCCAATGGTGACAAATGGATGTTAAATCAAAGATGATTGTTTAATGACGAGGATTAATGATGACCGTCCCTCGCCAGCCTTGCATGATCAGATTAATGTTTCTGAAAGTGCCACCAGGTGTGCAAGCTGGTGACAGGTTTCTTGGCTCTGCGGTATAAGGTGGCTGGATGGGGCTCATTGTTGGTTCGCGTGTCTCTGACTGAGAGGTATGTGAATGGTTGTCGGGTTTTCCAAGTGGCAATGTGGGTTTTTCAACGATCTTTGAATCAATTTGAGTCGTCCAGAATGCCAGGTCCTTATCACATTGACGGTCTAAATTCAAAATTTTAAATCCACCCATGTGAGGACTATTTGTGCTTTACAAGTTATATTCATTAATGGCACAGGTCTTTGAGTGGATCTCATCTTGATTTCCATGCGTGCGAGCGATATTCACCTGATAATCATGATGGGTTGTATGTCGCTTTCCATGAGCTTGGAAATGTTCTGTGGTGGCAATGTCAACCACTAATTGCTTGTTTTCTTGTAAATGCAATTGGAGCAATTAATGTTCCTTGCACCGGCTTGCTCGATAAATGCTTGCTAATTTCTCATTAGCATCATTGCATTTTTTGAGTTTATGTTCGTTACAAATGATTGGTTTTTCTTACTGAGTTTGAACTTGCGAATTGGATGGGTAAGTCGATGGTTCCTACGTCCGTGGTACGAAGAAGTGCCAAGATGGGCACAAAGATTTTGTAGCGGGAGGAGAAACAAACTAAACAGAGTACTGTTCTTGGTGCTTTTGGGGTAGTTGTTGAAAGGGTTGACAAGAGGTCTGGACGTTGCAGGTCACCTATTAATCTTTCTATAGGCTCAGATGGTGAAGGGTCCGAAATTGATTTAGACTATCGTAATTACCTCGTGGCTCTGACTGAGCTAGTGGTGGCGGATGAGGAGGTCCTCACAGCTTCTCCAATTGCTGCGATGACATTGTGTGTTGTTTCTGGGTCTAGTGTTGGTGCAAGAAAAGGTAAAGTAATGGTCTCGCTTCATATTAAAGCGAGGACTAGGAGCGGTCACCTGTATCAGGGCCATGTGGTTGCTCATGGTACAAGATGACGATGTGGTCGATGGGGTTGTGCTTTTTTTTGTTTTTGATGCCATTTTTGCGGTTTGGGTCGGGTGTGGACGTGTGCATGGGTGATGTGGTGGTTTTTATTCTATTCGGTTGGTTACAGGGGTGTAACCATTTTGATTCCTCTGTTCGAAGTATGGTTACATTTGATGATGAGGAATTTTGAAATATAATTGAAATTTAATTTGGTTGGGATGAAATTCATTTTGAAATGAACAATTGAGCCCGATGCTTGTTGCTCTCTTGATCTATAAAGGTGATTTCAAAGTGCATTGTTATGGTAAGATATTTTGAGTCCTAAAGTTTAGATGCCATAGAGTTAGGAATATTTTGTAGTATCTAGAAGGTTGTAGCTAGGAAGTCATTCTAGGTTGGGTATATGCATAAGATAAGCATACTATGCTTTTTGTAATTACTGATATTGAAATAAATCTTAAAAAGTAAGATAATTATTCTCTTGTGTACATATGATAGATTGTGAATGCATTTACAATGGCTGCTTCATTCATCTTCAATGGTCTATTTTAATGTGTGATTCATTTTCCTGCTTTAACTTAATGAGTTAATCAAATGCTTGGAAAGGAGTTGCAGGTCAGTGGTAATGTGCTTAGGATTTTCTAAGGAGTATTGTTTTGAATACTATAAAATCTTATAGTGTAAGGCATATAATGATAGTTCAATGATATCAGGGTTATGTTTTATGTGACTCCCGCCCAGTTGAATGAGGCACTGGCTAGTTCATTCAAGATAATTTTTAAAAGTACATAACAGTAGCCCTAAATGTGAAGTTTCAAAGTCTGAACATTTAGAAAAATAAAATTCTATCTCTCTTGAGATGCAAATCTCACATTAAATTTGCTTTCCCAGCTCTAGATAGTTGTTCTTATTGTATGGTTTGCGATAACCCTGGTAGATGCTATCTTGTTGCATTGATAGGAATGTATCTGTGTATATAAGTGTTCTTGAGGCATGAAGCATTTTTATGAACACATATAGGAATACCCCCCTTGGTTTCACAAAGCCAAAAGTGTAGGAGATCTCAGTATTTGACTGAATCTTGTCAGTTGGCCATTAACTTCATGAATTCTTGAATATAGAGGTTGGAAACCTCATAGAGAATTACGAAACCTTAGTGGGAAAATTAAAACACCAATAGAATGGTGACTCTACTGGGGACCTAAGCATTCAGAAGTGTTGGTTATAGAACGTGCCATTATAGGGTCATTATCATCATGTTTGTAATCAAGGATCGACAATTTTGCATTAATTTTTTTGCCTAAGTCACTAGCTGAATGGTGATTTCATTAGGGAGAACTTCTGAGAAATTTAAAGAAAAAGAAACCACAAAAGTAGGTGGTGGTATTCAGAGTCATTTGTTTGGTGGATCTAAACTTTAAGTTTGGATGTTAAGAGGTTATGGATTTGGAAAGGATTGGTAGCAGCATAATCTCAAAGCATTTGAGTGTGACTTTGTTGTTGACGAAGACCCAAAATGTGATCAGTTATTGAAAAGGAATTTCATATTCGTTTGAAATTCAGTCCTTTATTAAAGAGGTGGTGACTCTATCTGAAGAACCAGTTGATATACAATTAAAAGTCCTAGATCTGTAACATTTGCAGTCAGGGAGAGAAAGTTAACAAGTGTTGCTTAATTTCCAAGTATTCTCATTAATCTAAACAAATCAGTATTTTGATTATGAGAAGTATTCATAACTAGGGATGATGAATGGTTCTTAATTAGATGATTTAGCATTAGGAAAGGAACAGTGGTTGGTATTTCCATACTTCTAACAGTGTAATATGTAATATGATTTGAGAAGTATGTTTATTTTGAAATATGCCTCTAAAAATCCCAATGCATAAGTATTCAGTCAATATTTTATAATCATGGTTGGATTAGTAAATGATGTAATTGATAGGCATGTATGAAGTTGACAGTGATTGAATGGGTATAAGAAGGTTTCCTTATGAAATGGAAAATACAAGTATGCAAATGGAACATGTTTCACCAAGTCCTTGAGGGGATTTTGTGATTCAAAGGTATATGCTGTTTATATTTAGTGGTATTAAGGGTTTCCCTAATCTGATTCCTAAGAAGGTTAGGAAATATTTGCCCAACTTCATTGAGAAAAGTTCAGAATCTGCCTCTAAGAATCTGCAAAAATTTATGGATGTGATGGGGGATTATGAAGTCAGTCATGAGGATGTTGTCATGAAGCTTTTTGTGAAATCCTTGAAGGATGATGCCAGGGATTGGTTCTCATATTTGCCTGCATGTTCTATTAACTCAAGGAATCAGTTGGTGATGGTTTTTATTGAACAATTTGGTGAAAGAGTAAACCCAATCATGGTAAGAAAGGGTTTTATAGGAATCCACATAAGAAAAGATGAGCTAGTCCCATTTTTCAATCTCAGGTTTTCAAAAGCTATAAGAGAAATCCCTGAAGAAATAAGACCAAATGAGGTTGAATGCCTAGTTGTATATCTTGGTGATTTTGACAAAAAGATGAGTTACTTATTAAGAGATAAGGAACCTACAACCTTATATTAGGCATATCTAATGGCTATGGACATTGAGAACAACATAAAATACTCAATGATGAAAGGGTATCTAGCTACAAGTGTTGGTTACCCTAGCACATCTCATACTAGAAAAGTTTCAGAGTTAGCTATAAAAGACACTTGTTATGATAAGAATGCTTTGGCAACAATGATGTATCTATCATTATAGTATGAAGATAATGATGAAACCCAAGTTGAAAACCAACTCGATTTGAGTAGTGATGATAAAAAAATTTTGGTGGAAGACTAGTATGAGATGAAGAGACAAGAGGGAGAATCACCATACAAGCTATTTTTGAGATTTTTGGATGCTTTGATAGAAGTTCCTAGAGATTTCACACTTGATGATTTTGTGTGCATTGATTTGTTTTGTGAGATTTATGAACCTGGGTTGAGTTCTTTGCCAGAAGAATTGAAACCTGGTAACCTCGCCCAAGTCCTTAAATGGATAGAGATTGTAGAATCAACAAAGTGTGTATATGCACAAAATGTAGATGACACTTTCCCTTTTCAAGAGTGTTGGATAACTCTGCAAAAGCTTGAGGAGCAAGATGGTGGAGAACTAAGCGAGACACCAAGTTCTTTTCCATGTCATGATTACAGTACACATGTTACCGAGGTTTTGTTATAGGCTAGTGATTGTGAATTTAGAAGTGATGATTGCCTCTCCAAGGATGATATGGAAACATTTTCCTTATTAGAGGTTTGTGGTAATACAGAGCCTCATGATGTCATTTTCTTACAAGTGAGGGGAAAAATTTCACATGATGAATATTTGGAGTATACTCCAGATGTGCTATCAATGGAGCATGTTTATTGTGTAAATGATGAGGAATTTGAAGAAAATGAGGTATGTGTTCAATACTATGATCTAAAGAACAATACTGAAGGTAACCAACACATTGATGAATGTATTGGTGTTATTGATGTTCTTGACTATTTGTATGAAGCTGAGATGGACTTGTTGTCACCCTTTGAGTTGAGCTTTTCTAAGACCAGTGATGAAAGTGTCATTGATATTGCTGGTAAAAAATTTTCAGCTTGTGCTGAAATTTTCACTTATAAATTAATACATACAGCAGGTGATGTTGAACATGAGGGGGCCTGTGCATACAACTATTTTTCTGTTGCCCTTGTTGAAGTTGGTTTTCTAGAGCCTTTTGAGGTGTTTCATTTGGAGTTGGATGATGGGATATATGAGGCAATGTATTGTGAGAATCTTGAGATGAATGTATTCACACATTTCCTAGAGGAAGATGTGACTTATGATTCCAATTTCTATAATATCAGGGAGTGTTCTAGGACATATGAACATAGATGTTGGAAACTAGTCTTATGTTGTAACCATCAGGGTGAGTATTCCCCAAAATATGCACCTTTTATTTTATGCAACGATGGTTTGCATGACAAGCACAAAGTTTTATGTGAGAGTTTTCAGTTTGATGTGCAAACTGATTTTGATGCCAAGTGTTGTGATGTCAAAGATCAAATGGATTATGAATGTTTCTATTTCTCAGTTCAAATGAATAAGCATTCAATGGAACATGACCATGAGCAGCCCAAGGTAAGGTGTCATAGTAATAATGAGTTGCAGTTAGTGTCAGGATACAAATTTTTGATTGATGGAATGGACATAAATATTGGAAAGCATTATGATGCTTTGGGGCATGCTGATTATTTGAATGAAATATGGGCACTTGGGGAAAAATTTCCAGATTCGGTCTACTCTAGGTAGCAGAGATTTTTTTTTTTGATAGGGGTAAATCTTGGTTTCCCTTGTTTGGGGGCCTAGGGCCACCAAGTTGGATGTAAAAAAGTTTCTAATGGTAGCATGGTGGAGCATTCTTCAGGGCACCTATTTGTTTTCAATGTTGGGTCTTCTCCCTAGAGATCTAGGTTCTTGCTATGCCCACAAGAAGAAATGCATCCCCAATTAGAGCCACTGATGGAACTTTTTAAAAAAATTCAAAATTTTGCCTGGTTTTGGGCATGTCTATTCATCTTTTGTGACTAGGGGTCTAATGTTTAGGGTTTAGGGTTTTGTTACCCATGTTAAAATTAGTTTTACCAAATAAACCCTTATGTTATAATTTTGTGTTGACCTGTTATTGGGGGTTACCGGTATTTTAAGTCATTCGACTGAGCCTTGTCTGTCATGTTGTTATCAACCCCTTCACCCGACCTACCAGTTTTTTCTCCATGTTTGAGTTTTAATATTATTTTTCCTAAAACGGGTGGATTTTCCTAATGTTTAGACTTTGGCCTAAAATTTTGTGCCTCTGGGGGTCTTTTCCCATTCTCCTAGTCGGCCCCACTATTATAAATAACTTTTCCATGTGCAGATTGGTGGGCCATCGGATCAAGGGGTTGAACTCTAGACCATTCCTCGCAGACCTCGCAAGGTTTCTTGATGACGTCATTAAAGTAGTGCGAGGTATGCGAGATGCTTCCACCTATCACATACAGTGGGGTGGGGCCTATCCCGATGCGCCAACGGTGACAAATGGATGTCAAATCAATGACGACTATTTAATGATGAGGATTAATTATGACTGTCCCTTGCCAGCCTCGCACTCGGATTAATTTTTTTGAAAGTGCCGCAAGGTGTGCGAGCTAGTGACACATTGCCTGGCTCCACGGTACAAGGTGGTCGGATGGGGCCCATTGCTGGTTCGCGTGTCTTTGATTATGAGGTATGTGATTGGTTGTTGGGTTTTCCAAGTGGTGATGTCGGTTTTTCAATGATCTTTGACTTGATCTAAGTCGTTCGACATGCCAGGTCCTTATCACATCAGTGACAAATGGATGTCAAATCAGCGATGACTGTTTAATGATGAGGATTAATTATGACCATCCCTTGCCAACCTCGCACGATCAGATTAATTTTTTTGAAAGTGCCGTGAGGTGTGCAAGCTAGTGACACGTTGCCTAGCTCCACTGTACAAGGTGGTTGGATGGGGCCTATTGCTGGTTCACGTGTCTCTGACTGTGAGGTATGTGATTGGCTGTCAGGTTTTCCAAGTGGTGATGTGGGTTTTTCAATGATCTTTGACTCGATCTGAGTCGTTTGGCATTCCAACTCCTTATCACATTGATGGTCTAAATTCAAAAATTTTAATCCACCCATGTGAGGACTATTTACGGTCTGCAAGTTATATTCATTAATGGTGTAAGTCTTTAAGTGGATCTCATCCTGATTTCCATGCGTGCAAGCGGTATTCACCTGATAATCATGATGGGTTGTATGCCATTTTCCATGAGCTTGGAAATATTCTATGGTGGCAACGTCAGCCACTAATTGCTTGTTTGCTCGTAAATGCAATTAGAGCAAGTAATGTTCCCTACACCGGATTTCTCGATAAATGCTTGCTAATTGCTCATTAGCATCATTGCATTTTTTGACTTTATGTTTGTTTGTAGGTGATTGGTTTTTCTTTCTAAGTTTGAACTTGCAAGTTGGATCGATAAGTCAGTGGTTCCTACTTCCTCGGTACAAAGAAGCGCTAGGATGGGTGTAAAGATTTTGCAGTGGGAGGAGAAATAAATTGAACAAAGTACTATTCTTGGTGCTTCTAGGGCAGCTGCTGAAAGGGTTGACAAGAGGTCTGGACGTTGCAGGTCACCTATTGAGATTTATGTAGGCTTTGAAATTGATTCAGACTACCGTAATTACCTCGTGGCCCTAACTGAGCTGGTGGGGGCGGATGAGGAGGTCCTCGAAACTTCTCCAATTGTTGCGGTGGCACCGTGTGTTGTTTTTGGGTCTGGTGTTGGTGCAAGAAAAGGCAAAATAATGGTCTTGCTTAATACTAAAGCGAGGAGTAGGAGCGGTCATTTGTATCGAGGCTGTGTGGTTGCTCATGGTGCAAGATGATGATGTGGTCACTGGGGTTGTGCTTTTTGTTTTTGATGCTATTTTTGCGGTTCAGGTCGGATGTGGACGTGCGTGTGGGTGATGCGGTGGTTTTTGTTCTATTCAGTTGGTTACAGGGGTGTAACCATTTTGATTCCTCTGTTTGAAGTATGGTTACATTTGATGATGAGGAATTTTGAAATATAATTGAAATTTCATTTGGTTGAGATGAAATTCATTTTGAAATGAACAATTGAGCCCGATGCTTGTTGCTCTCTTGATCTATAAAGGAGATTTCAAGGCTCATTGTTATGGTCGGATATTTTGAGTCTTGAAGTTTAGATGGTGTACAATTAGGAATATATTGTAGTATCTAGAAGGTTGTAGCTAGGAAGTCATTCTAGGTTGGTTATGTACATAAGATAAGCATACTATGATTTTTGTAATTACTGATATTGAAAGAAATCTTAAAAATTAATATAATTATTCTCCTGTGTACATATGATAGATTGTGACTGCATTTATCAATGGTTGCTCCATTCATCTTCAATGGTATATTTGAATGTGTGATTCATTTTACTTCTTTAACTTAATGAGTTAATCAAATGCTTGGAAAGGAGTTGCAGGTCTATGGTAATGTGCTTAGGATTTGCTAAGGAGTACTATTTTGAATACTGTAAAATCTTATAGTGTAAGGTATTATAATGATAGTTCAATGATATCAGGGTTATGTTTTATGTGACTCCCACCCAGTTGAATGAGGCACTAGCTAGTTCATTCAAGATCCTTTTTAAAAGTACATAACGGTAGCCCTAAATGTGAAGTTTCAAAGTCTGAACATTTAAAAAAATCAAATTCTATCTCTCTTGAGATGCAAATCTCACATTAAATCTGCTTTCCTAGCTCTAGATAGTTTTTCTTATTCTATGGTTTGCCATAACCCTGGTAGATGCTATCTAGTTGCATTGATAGGAATGTATCTATGTATATAAGTGTTCTTGAGGCATGAAGAATTTTTATGAACACATATAGGAACACCCCCTTTGGTTTCATAGATCCAAAAGTGTAGGAGATCTCAGTCTTTGACTGAATCTTGTCAGTTGGCCATTAACTTCATGAATTCTTGAATATAGAGGTTGGCAACCTCTTAGAGAATTACGAAGCCTTAGTGGGAAAATTTAAATACCAACATGGAAGATGAGAAATTATATTAAAGATAATAGATCTATAATTCTTAAATTCTCTCAAGTTAAAGTGAGTCATTATTTTAGAGAAAGTAACATAACTATTGATGTCTTTTCTAATCTTGGTATTCAATTCCATGAATGGAGGTACTAGTCATATGATAGGGAGCTCCTACTTATGGTGATGGAAATATTATCAAATGATAAATGAAGTCATAATTTTACTGATCATGGCTAATAGAAAGATATGATACTATTTCATATATGTTTCTCAAGATCCTATAAGCTTGTGACACATTTTCTATTTCTTCAAGAATTAGCCCTTGGTCTACTTCATGTAAAGTGTAGTTGTTGAGTGGAGGTAGACTTCAAGACTATGAATTTTATTGATCACTAGGGGTTTCCCCAAAGTGCATGTCACTTGTAGGGTTGTATATATGATCGGATGTTGAATCCATCTCTTTGTGTTTTCCTTGGGAATGTGACACAACCATAAAAATATTTTGTTTTTATTTTTGGTTTTTATTGGATATTTGATGATTTTGGGTATTTTTGATGTTTTAGGATGAATGCAAGACTATTATGAAGCTACTCTATGTTTTGGGATTTTTTGATGAGATTTTGTGAATGCAAAAGACCTTAGAAATTCTAACTTGTGATCCTACAAGGATATTACTTAACATTTTTTGGATGGACTAACGTAACCAAATAGAAATCCTAAACCTCAAATGATGATGGTGTTTTGATAAAAAAAAGGTGAATTGCAAGTAGACTAGTGAGTTGAAATCCTACGTTTGTTAATGGGATAAGTTTTGTAAAAATGAGGTTTGAATATTTTCAGGAGATGACACTAGAATTGAACACTAAATTTGCTTGGTTTTCTGATTTTAAGATGTTTAAGATGAAATTTATAGGACTTTGATATGACATTAAGGATGCAATGTTTAATCCTAGGAAAATTGGAAAGTTTGCTACAAAATGCAGGATAGAAGAAAAGTGACTCTATTCTGATTCTAGATTTTGTGTAAAAGAAAGTTAGGGTTATGAACGTTCTAAAAATAGACCCTATTTTATCTATTTGACAAATGCGGTAGAGCATATGATAGATGTGGTGCACACAATAACAAATGTGTTACAAAAACTAACAATTATGGTGCAGAATACAATAGATGTGTTGTAGAACCTAACAATTATGACACAAACATAGATGCATTGCTAATATTTACTAATGCAGGTTTCTGACTTATGCTAGATTTCTCACCACAAATGCGGTGCAAAATAACAAAAATGCATCATAATATTTTTGCATCCTAGATACATAGTTGTGGTGCATAGGCTAAGAGTTTCTTTCATATACTTCAATCAAAAAGTAGCTCTCTAAGGGACCCTATGACTTTGATTTTTTTCAGTTTTTTAATTTGATTCAATTGTGAATACACAAAAAATAGTGTACACAAGTTTTAGTTGTGACTCTGGACAATAGGTGATGAAGATAAGTCCTTAAGGCCAATTGGTATCACTGGTAATAAGAAACCAAAAGTGTATGCATACTACATTCACAACTTAATTATCTAAGGTTTGTAAACTTAGAATAGGCCCACCTCCCATTAAAGGGTTAATTACTCAGAAAGATTGGATAACTAAAAAATTGAGACATGATTGTTCAATAAATTTCTATACGAGAGTGAATAGTAGACGCTTAGTGACACATGATTGTCAAATAACATCACAAGCACACCTTTCTCTTCCTGAGAGGCTATTGTTAGCAACCTAGAAAAGACTCTATTTTGACTCAAGAGAGTACATGGTGAGTAATTTCACACATTGATCATGTCATATTGCACCACTTATAAGCTATGACCAATTAGGAATTTAGGCTTCTAAAACAATGGTTTGTAGTGGATGTACTCTATAAATACCACAACATACACTAGCGCAAGACCGAAATATGAAACCTCGTGTTCAAAATCACCTAGGACCACTAAGGTACACCTTGCATGGCACAAGTGGATAGAGCTCAAATTTCATTTATTCCCCCTTTATATGGCCTGGCAAAAAAAATATGCATGAGGTTGAACATTGGGGTGTACTCCCAGGCATGCCTCCTACTAAAAATAAAAGGGAAAGCTTAAGTGTTACTATTTCTCATCACCCAAGATTCACGCGTAGCGCATAAAGAGAGGATACATAGACAACACACTTTTAGTGACGAGACTGACTCACATGCATGCAAGTGCACAAGACACAATATACAGTCATTATTTTTAGGGTACACCAATGTAAATATTCAAGTTGTGGTAAATTTTAATACACCAAAATGAAATGTTCCATGTCACTTAGAAATTGAAAATGCTATTTGTCTTGTTCATTTTAAAACCCAAATCAAAAGATGATAGTTGTAGGTGAATTTTAATGCACAAAAATCAAATGTTATACTTCTCCCCAAATGATTGCCACAAGTTCAAACTCATATTTCAGTAGTAGAAAACCTCTACCTTGGTGAAATTAGAATGTTAAAAAATAGACATCAAAATTTTATACCTTCTTTTTGGTTACAGTCATATGCAGTGCAAGACTGATCAATTGTGGTACAAAAATTGATGATTGCGGTGCATGAAATGATGACTACAATGAACTGATTGATGATTGTGATGCATAGATCGATGACTGTGGTACATGGATTGATGGTTGTGGTGCACAAATTGATAACTATGATGCACAAATTAAGATCTACAAAGACAAAGATTAATACGTTATGAATGCAACTCAGAAACCTTCACATGTGTCACACTAGTGTACATATGCATCTTTGTATCTCTCAGATATGTTGAAACTTGTAACAATTATGTTGTTTCTACTAACGAGTGTGGTGGACTTCAGATCAGATATGATGGAATTTCTATAGCTTAAAATTTAAAAAAATTCGCACAAAAAATTGTTATTTCACATCGAGCTCACTAGAATGTTTATCAAAAAATTGAAATTAATCAAAAGAGAGGTAATGAATTAACACAGTAACCACAAAAATTGTAATTCAAAACCAAATACAGTCCAAATCAACCAATGGAATACAAGCAACACAATGAAATTGGAATCAATAAAGCATTACAATTATCTTCATCGTACCAATGTGACTTACTTCCATTGTTCTCCTTTGCTTTTCTTTTCTCTTAGTTTATTGTAAGAATTTCTTCGCTTCAAGCTCAAATGTGTGAATGATAGAAATGTATGTAAAACACAAAAGTTTGTGGTTAGCCATCAATGAGATGTGAGGGTTTCTTTTATAGATTTGATTGATTTAAATGGATGATCAAGATTAAGAGTTGGAAGATCAAGATCAACAGTCAAGAATCCTTGGGAGGAATTGATGAATGAGTTAACTATATGCAACTAGCTACAAGATTTTAATTAACTATTTTCATAGAGAATTGATTGATCAATTAAAGGGTTTGATTTCCTTGTTAACTCTCACTGAGTGGGAGTGAACTGATTTAATTGATCAATGAACTAGAATTGATTATCCAGTTGACTAGAAGACAGTGGTCATTAAGTTTGAGGGAGTTATGCATGAGATAATTGTTGGGAATAGGATGCCATTTAATTGCAATCCTTAACATATTTCATGTATCTTCTAAGTCCTTAGAATGTGTTCCCGAACACTAGGATTAGAAAGAGATTGAATTTGAATGAAATGAACAGGTAAAATGACATTTGTAATTATTCCTAAATAATAGGAACATGTGGGGAGATCCATTTTGAGCTCCTACAAGATAGGAGCACATGGGGTGCCCACATGGAAGGTGGAATCAACCTTGCTTTAGTTAATTCTTTGGAGGATTGATAACACTTTAGTAGTGCATGTCTTGTTCCTATAAAATAAGGATTGATATTTACAAGAGTGGAGTGGCTCTATCAGTTCAGTTCAGTTTAGTTCAGTTTAGTTCAATTTAGTTTAGTTTAGTTTAGTTATGGTTCAACTATCTTCAGTTGCATGTAGTTGAATTTAGTTGCATGCTAGTTGACTTGAGTTGCATGTAGTTATTTTGAGTTATATGCTAGATGACTTGAGTTTCATGTTAGTTGAATTGAGTTTCATGACTAATGACTTCAGTTGCATGACAGATAATAAGTGGATACTTTCAGTTAAGTGGGGATGATCAATCATGCATGTTGTTTGCATGAATTGGTGGAGAGATATGTTTCAGTTAACTAAGATTGACTTGGGTCCACTTTGGGCACCCAAGTTGGAATCTTTTAGTTAATACCTTTTGCATGAGAAGATATTTACAAGGCTCAGTTAAGTGGGCCCATTCTTGGGTGCCAACTTTGGGGTGATGCTTGCAAGATATTTTCTTGACCAATGATCAATTAAGTGTTCATTTTGAGGTGCCTAAATTGAGAAGACTTTGGTTTTGAATTCATGCTACAATGTGGAACTCTACTTGCACAATCTAGGCATGGTTTTTTGTGAGGAATTTTATGCTCTTGTATTTGATAACTCTTATTATTTTGCATGCTCATTAATTGTTTATTTATTGCAACAATTACATCAGAGTTTTCAAGTAGGTTAGCAAGTTGAGAATGTGCATGCGTGAGGGTTTGAAGCATGGAATGGGATGTGTGGATTCATGCTTGGTTACATGGAATGCATGGATAGATTGTGTTGCAGAAAGTGTATGAGAGTTTATTGTAGGTTGTGAAGAAGGATTGTTGAAGGTAAGGAAGCATATCAATCAAGGATTGATACAATGTTATTGTAATCTTGTTCTAAGGTTAAATAATACAAGCACTATTGATTTTGGTGGATTTTTTTCTCAAAAGGGTTTCTCCACGTATATGTTGTGTCACTTCTATCTTTTGTCTCATTCTTCTACAATATTATGTCTCTTTCTACTATTGGTAAAATTGATCTAAATGGATTAATCATACACACATAATTGTGAAAAATAACACTTAATTAGATCTACAGTCTCATAGTTTAATAAGTTTTAAGCTAAAAATTTACCTTATTTTCAACATTTGGTATTAGAGCTAATGGTTGGGTAGAGTTTGGGACACCTTTCTCTTAAAAGTTTGAAGGTTTTTTGGCTGTAGTAGGAGCTTGTACTATTGTGATATTATAGATTTATAAAAGAAGTGTGTTTTAATCTTCTTGGTTTAGAGATTATGGTTATGCTTGACCTTTTGGGAGATGTGTCGTTAACAACAGATTGTTTGATTGTGTTGAGGCCATTGATGATCTTCATTTAGGAGATGGTTATCACGATGTCATGGATAGCTTGGTTACATGTTTTAGTGGGAGTTTTTTACAGTGATGGTTTGATGTTTATCTTGTTGTCATGTATAGCTTGGTATCACAGTTCAGTGGGAGCTTTGGTAGGATATGGTTATCTTCATGTAATTTGAAGAGGTTTTAACATCTTGTTTCATGGAGGACCCTTAGAGTTTTTTGGTAAAGGTTTTATTGTTCTTCATTTGGAGAGGATGTAGATCTTTTTGGTTTTGAGTATTAATCATTTTCTTGGAGCTTCATGATTATGCAGTTTGCATTTGAAGTTGGCATGGATTGATTCATGGGTGCTCATGGATACTAAAGAGACTTGGGTTAGGCTGGATATTTCTTATGTTAAGAAATATGTGCTGGAATGGTTACTTTTTATAAAAGTTTTTCAATAGTAAAGATTGAGGAGCCTACACCTGGAAATGGATGTGAGTCTATCATAGACCTAATGAGAAGGTTGTCTTTATTGAAAGCCTATATTACTTGGTGTTGTATGCACAAGACAATCTTGTATCACACTTTTGGTCTACTCGACAGGTAAATGATCTAAGAGGTGTTGCCTGCCTGATTATTAGATGCATTATTTATATGTATCTTGACTTCTCTTATGCATTAGTCTTGAAAATTGAGTTTTGAGGGATTGTTGAGAAGTAGATGCATGATTTTATGTATTTCCATTGTTCCCCTTGTAATCTTGAACTTGAGTTAGTTCTTAGGATTTGGGTACGAGAGGTATGGGAGATAGTTAGTGGCTTTAGAAATATTCCCTTTGTTGTGGGAATGTTTGGCTAAGTTTGATCTACTTTCTATGAGAGGTTTACATCTAAATTTTGTCATGTTTCATTATAAGTTGAATGGTTAGATGTTGATATCCTTTCAGTTTGGGAGTGTTGAAGGAGATCTTACTTTACACAATCTAGAACATGTTAGTGTGGTATAAGAACATGGTTTGATTTGCAGGTTCTCTCTTTGTGGGAATATTTTCTTCTTCTTAAAGTTTCTTGTGTGAAGATATGTATTTTGCATATCATTGTATGCTTCTTCGACACTGTGATAGAGGAGTTAGCCACATCCTCTATGTGAAGCTTTATAGGAGGAATTATTAATGTTGTGATCTTGTTTTCAAATTTGACATTACCTGTGTAGTGGGAGTTCCAAAAGGTATATGTGTTATTTATGAGAGGGGTACCTCTCTTCGATTGGTTACACTTTACTACAGTGAGTTACTTTAGAGGTTTTTTATTGCATGTCTATGTGTGTTATTATCTTGAAGTCTTATTTTGCAGGATGGTGAATATACAGGGACTTGTTTGCAGATTTGGATTGTTATGTTGATAACATGAAGTTCTAACTATGATATTTTGGTTACAAAGACTTGGGAAAGGTATTGATTGAGAAAGTTGACACTTTGATCAATGTTGCAGATAAGTTCTCTTGGTGCAAGAAGGCCATTGGCCTTGAGTCCTGTACTTGATTTATAATAATGATTCCTTGTTTAGAATAATTACAATGTATAATGTCAAGTGGGAGAATGTTGGGAATAGGATGCCATTTAATTGCAATCCTAAACATATTTCATGTATCTCCTATGTCCTTGGAAAGTGTTACCCAACACTAGGATTAGAAAGAGATTAAATTCAAATGAAATGAATATGTAAATTGACTTTTATAATTACTCCAAAATAATAGGAACATGTGGGGATGTCTATTTTGAGCTCCTCGAAGATAGGAGCACATGGGGCACCCACATGGAAGGTGGAACCCACCTTGCTTCAGTTAACTATTTGGAGGATTGATAACAATTCAGTAATGCATGTCTTGTTCCTAACAAATAGGGATTGATATTTACAAGAGTGGAGTGGCACTATCAGTTTAGTTTAGTTAAGTTACATTTAGTTTAGTTATGGTTTAGTTATCTTCAATTTCATGTAGTTGACTTGAGTTGCATGTAGTTATTTTGAGTTGTATGCTAGTTGACTTGAGTTGCATGTCAATTGACTTGAGTTGCATGACTAATGACTTTAGTTGCATGGAAGATAACAAGTGTATACTTTCAGTTAAGTGGGGATGATCAATCATGCATGTTGTTTGCATGAATTGGTGGAGAGATATGTTTCAGTTAACTAAGATTGACTTGGGTCCACCTTGGGTGCCCAAGTTGGCATCTTTCAGTTAACACCTTTTGCATGAGAAGATATTTACAATGCTCAATTAAGTGGGCCCATTCTTGGGTGCCAACTTTGAGGTGATGCTTGCAAGATATTTTCTTGACTAATGATTAGTTAAGTGTTCAATTTGGGGTGCTTAAATTGAGAAGACTTTGGTTTTGACTTCATGTTATAGTGTGGAACTATACTTGCACAATCTACACGTGGTTTTTTGTGAGGAGCTTTATGATCTTGTATTTGATAACTCTTATGAGTTTACATGCTCATTAATTGTCTATTTATTGCAACAATTACATCAGAGTTTGCAAGCAGCATATCAAGGTTAGCAGGTTGAGCTTGTGCATGTGTGAGGGTTTGAAGCATGGCATGGGATGTGTGGATTCATGCTTGGTCACATGGATTGCATGTATATCTTGTGCTATATAAAGTGTATGAGAGTTTATTACAGGTTGTGAAGAAGGATTGTTGAAGGAAAGGAAGTATATCAATCAAGGATTGATACAATGTTATGGTAATCTTGTTCTAAGGTTAAATAATACAAGCACTATTGATTCTGGTGGAGTTTTTTCCCAAAAGGGTTTCTCCAAATATATGTTGTGTCACTTCTATCTTCTGTCTCATTCTTCTACAATCTTCTGCCTCTTTCTACAATTGGTAAAACTGATTTAAACCAATTAATCATACACAAAGAATTGTGACAAAGAACACTTAATTAGATCTACAGTCTCATAGTTTTACAAGTTTTAAGCTACAAATTTACATTCATTTTTCAAAATTTGATATCAGAGCTAATGGTTGGGTAGAGTTTGGGACACATTTCTCTTAAAAGTTTGAAGATTTTTTGGCTATAGTGGGAGCTTGTACTATTGTGATATTACAGATTTGTAAAAGAAGTGTGTTTTAATCTTCTTGGTTTAGAGATTATGGTTATGCTTGACCTTTTGGGAGTTGTCATTAAAAATAGATTATTTGATTGTGTTGAGGCCATAGATTATCTTCATTTAGGAGATGGTTATCACAATGTCATGGATAGCTTGGTTACATGTTTTAGTGGGAGTTTTTGATAGTGATGGTTTTAGGTTTATATTATTGCCATGCATAGCTCAGTATCATAGTTCAGTGGGAGCTTTGGTATGATATGGTTATCTTCATGTATTTTGAAGAGTTTTTAACATCTTGTTTCATGGAGAACCCTTAGAGTTTTTTGGTAGAGTTTTTATTATTCTTCATTTGGAGAGGATGTAGATTTTTTGGTTTTGAGTATTAATCATTTGCTTGGAGCTTCATGACTATGCAAGTTGCATTTGAAGTTGGAATGGATTTATTGGTGGGTGCTCATGGATACTAAAGAGACTTGGGTTAGGCTGGATATTTCTTATGTTAAGAAACATGTGTCGGAATGGTTACTTGTTATAAAAAAAATTCAATAGTAAAGACCAAGGAACCTACACCTGGAAATAGATGTGAGTCCATCATAGACTTTATGAGAAGGTTGTCTTTGTTGAAAGCCTATATTACTTGGTGTTGTATGCACAAGACAATCTTGTATCCCACTCTTGGTATACTTGACAGGTAAATGATCTAAGAGGTGTTGCCCGCTTGATTATTAGATGCATTATTTATATGTATGTTGACTTCTCTTATGCATTAGTCTTGAAAATTGAGTTTTGAGGGATTGTTGAGAAGTAGATGCATGATTTTATGTATTTCCATTGTTCTCCTTGCAATCTTGAACTTGAGTTAGCTCTTAGGATTTGAGGAGAGGTATGGGAGATAGTTAGTGGCTTTGGGAATATTCCCTTTTGTTGTGGGAATGTTTGGCTAAGTTTGATCTACTTTCTATGAGAGGTTTACATCTAAGTTCTGCCATGTTTCATTATAAGTTGAATGGTTAGATGTTGATATCCTTTAGGTTTGGGAGTGTTGAAGGAGATCTTACTTTGCATAGTTTGGCACATGTTAGTGTGGTATAATAACATGGTTTGATTTGAAGGTTCTCTCTTTGTGGGAATATTGTCTTCTTCTTGAAGGTTCTTGTGTTAAGAGAGATGTATTTTTCATATCATTGTATGCTTCTTCGACAATATGATAGAGGAGTCAGCCACATCCTCTATGTGAAGTGCTATAGGAGGACTTGTTAATGTTGTGATCTTGTTTTCAGAATTGATATTACCTGTGCAGTGGGAGTTCCAGAAGGTATATGTGTTCTGTATAAGAGGGATACCTCTCTTGGACTATTTACAATTTACTACAGTGAGTTGCTTCAGAGGTTTTTTATTGTATGTCTATGTGTGTTATTACCTTGAAGTCTTATTTTGCAGGATGGTGAATATACAGGGACTTGTTTGAAGATTTGGATTGTTATGTTGATAGCATGAAGTTCTACCTATGATATTCTGGTTACAGAGACTTGGCAAAGGTATTGATTAAGAAATTTGACACTTTGATAGATGTTGCAGATAAGTTCTCTTGGTGCAGGAAGGCCATTGGCCTTGAGTCCTGTGTTTGATTTATAATAATGATTCCTTGTTTAGAATAAGTGCAATGTATAATGTCCAGTGGGAGAATGTTAGGAATGGGATGCCATTTAATTGCAATCCTAAACATATTTCATGTATCTCCTAAATCCTTGGAAATTGTTCCCCAACACATAATTAGAAAGAGATTAAATTCAAATGAAATGAACATGCAAATTGACATTCATAATTATTCTTAAATAATAGGAATGTGTGGGGAAATCCATTTTGAGCTCCTACAAGATAGGAGCACATGGGGCACCCACATGGAAGGTGGAACCCACCTTGTTTTAGTTAACTGTTTGGAGGATTGATAACACTTCAGTAATGCATGTCTTGTTCCTACACAATAGGGATTGATATTTACAAGAGTGGAGTGGCACTATCAGTTTAGTTTAGTTTAATTCAGTTTAGTTCAGTTATGGTTCAATTTAGTTCAGTTATGGTTTAGTTTAGTTCAGTTATGGTTCAATTATCTTCAGTTGCATGTAGTTGTCTTGAGTTGCATGTAGTTAATTTGATTTGTAGGCTAGTTGAATTGAGTTGCATGTTAGTTAACTTGAGTTGCATGACTAAGGAATTTAGTTGCATGATAGATAACAAGTGGATACTTTTAGTTAAGTGGGGATAATCAATCATGCATGTTGTTTGCATGAATTGGTGGAGAGATATGTTTCAGTTAACTAAGATTGACTTGGGTCCACCTTGGGCACCCAAGTTGGCATCTTTCAGTTAACACATTTTGCATGAGAAGATATTTACAAGGCTCAGTTAAGTGGACCCATTCTTGGGTGCCAACTTTGAGATGATGCTTGCAAGATATTTTCTTGACCAACAATCAGTTAAATGTTCAATTTGGGGTGCCTAAATTGAGAACAATTTGGTTTTGACTTCATGTTACAGTATGGAACTCTACTTGCACAATCTAGGCATGGTTTTTTGTGAGGAGCTTTATGCTCTTGTATTTGATAAATCTTATGAGTTTACATGCTCATTAATTGTCTATTTATTGCAATAATTGCATCAGAGTTTGCAAGCAGGCTAGCAAGGTTAGTAGGTTGAGCTTGTGCATGTGTGATGGTTTGAAGCATGGCATGGGATGCTCAGATTCATGATTGGTCACATGGAATGCATGGATAGCTTGTGCTACAGAAAGTGTATGAGATTTTATTGCAGGTTGTGAAGAAGGATTGTTGAAGGCAAGGAAGCATATCAATTAAGGATTGATATAGTGTTATTGTAATCTTGTTCTAAGCTTAAATAATACAAGCACTATTAATTTTGATGGAGTTTTTTCTCGAAATGGTTTCTCTATGTATATGCTATGTCACTTCTATCTTTTGTCTCATTCTTCTACAATATTCTATCTCTTTCTACAATTGGTAAAATTGATCTAAACAGATTAATCATACACAAAGAATTGTGATAAAGAACACTTAATTAGATCTATAGTCTCATAGTTTTACAAGTTTTAAGCTACAAATTTACCTTCATTTTTCAAAAATAACAATTAACTATTTGAGGAATGTGCAATGATTAATTAATAAATAAAATGATTATTTATTAATAGTGAATGGATAATGTTGATATGAAATAGGTAATTAAATAATTAAATCAATATTTTAATCTAGAAGTGTGAATGTGGTTAATTACATAATAAATAATAAATAATTAATTTAGGAAGGTGAGATGAATGTGAATTAAACCATTAATAACAATCATGTTTATTTAATAATAGAGGAAATGGGTGTTATTAACGATGTAATTAAATAAATAAGATTTATTTAATTAATGAGAAAGAGTGAATTAAAATGAATTAATTAAATAATGTAAAGTCACTTAGTTAATAGTAGAACATGATATTTGATAATAATCAAATAATGAAGTATTATATAATCATTAGAGGAAAAGGGTGAAAATTAGTATAAAAATGTTACTCGTAGACTAGGACAATTTTGGGTATCTACAAGAGTTATGGTTAGGTTTAGACATACAATTAGTATTAGGGATGGGAAAAGTGTTAATATTATTATTAGAGTTAGGGTTAGTGTTAAAGATACGATTAGGATTAAGGTTGGGATTAACATTAGCATTGGCATTAGGGTTAAGGCTAGGTTTACATATAAATTAAGGATTAGGGTTTGGGTTACTGTTAGTATTAGGAATATGGTTAGGTTTAGGGTTAGGGTTAGTGAGAGAATTATAATTTGGGTTGGTTTAGAGATAGAATGAGGATAAGAGTTGAGGTTAGCATTAGGATTAGGGTTGGGGTTAGCATCAAGATTAGGGTAAGGGTTAGGTTTAAAACTAGGATCAAGATTAGGATTATAGCTAGGGTTAGAGATAGAATTAGGATTAGGGTTGGGGTTATTGTTACTATTATGATTAGGGTTTGGATTAAGGTTACAAATAGAGTTAGGATTAGGGTTGGGGTTAGAATTAGGGTTAGGAATAGAATAAGAGTTAGGGTTAGGATTAGGATTATGAGTATAGTTATGGTTACAATTTCTTTTTTATAGAAACAAGGTAAGGGTTATCATTTCAATTAAGAGTTATGATTATTATAAATATTTTTATATCTATGGTTAGGGTTTGAGTTTGATTTAGGATTAGGGTTATGATTAGAGTTGGAATTAGAGTTTGGGGTAGGAATACAAATAGTTTTAGTGATATATTTATTTTTTGTGTTTAAGTTTTGTATAGATTAAAAAATATGTAGATATACGCTATAAAAAATCATTGTCCCAACTATTATTTACTTTTGAACAAAAAAATATAATATTTAAGTAACGCTAATATTAACTTAAGTTGTGTAATGCCCTACCATGTAACCCTAGAGGAAGACGCAAATACAATGAAAGTGTAAGAATTTTTTTTTAAAATGCAATAAACAATAAGTAAAGTGAACTACACTTAGCACATACATCCTCTAAGGTACATGACAATGCTTACATTTGAATCCCAAAACATACAAAGGTAAAAAAATCCATAGAATACAACTCTTGGTCTGCAAATTTTCATTTTAATCCTTATTCTCTCTTACATCCTGATGATGGATCACAGAGAGTGATCCAAAATGTTGATGCAAAAAATACAACACAATCTAAGCCAAAAACTCTCAGCAATAACATAGCATATAAATTAAACTCATGAAATAAAGAACATAGATCCAAAAAAATTAAACTCATCTCATAAGATTAAAAAGTATATATTAAACCATTCATAGATTGTATACATTCAATATAGCAGTTACATGGCTCATTTCCAAAATGAGGTAGATCATACAACAATATTACAATTACAATGATACAAGGATTCTCCTCGAATACAAATGATGAGTAGTACATATACAATAACATCCAACTAAACCAATAGAACATAAGAGATGGTACAAAGCAAATAGAACATGTGATATCCCCAATCTACAAGATCCCACCATCATGAACAAGAAGTGGAAACCCAAGAGTGTAAGGTGCACGTTCCACCCAACCAAGTGGTACCCGAAGGCCCACCCCCCATGCTAGGAGATAGTAAAAGGGCTTCCTAGGCAAAACCAATGACCTCATGACATAGGCAATCACAAGACTAAACTAAACAATTACAATACTTAACATAAAGGTTACATTGCTTCTAGAGTAAAAGAATCAAGTACATCATCAAAACAATAAAAACTGTTATCATAGGAGGAGTGTCATCACAAAGTAGCATGGGTTAACCTAACAAATCTTCTTAGGCTTTGACCCCATCTTGGGTTACCCTGGTATCCTCTCACGATCCCCGACCCCACATGAAAATCGATGCAGAATCAAATATCTTTCAAAGGGACAAGATAATGATATTTCCATTCTAGGCCTTCTCATCTCATCTCAAGTCTAAATGAGCCCTTGAGCCAATGAGTGAGGCACAATTAACAAGTTATGTGTTTAAAGCTACCCTTTCCCCTAATACTTTTATTTAATTTCCACTAAAGTAACTAACTCTCACATGAGTTACCCTAGCACCACTTTGTGTGTCAGCCCCCATTGAGAGCCACTCCCCTACTGACAACACAAGGATCTAATCCAAAACCCAAGGGTAATCAAGGTGCACAAAAATGGATATAAAATCCCAACCATAATACAAGAGGCAACACATCCCATTCATAGTAACCGAGTGTTTAAACTGGATTACAACTAGGTGAACTACCCAAGGAAAATAAAGGGTTGAACATAATAACACAACAACCCCCAAAAATAATACAACATCTGGAAGACTTACACATTCACAACTAACATATTTCCCAACTTATATGGACAAAAGACATCATAATTAAATAAGAAATTCAGGCAAGTAATTAAACTATCATTAGGATTTCCTTAATCCAATTTCCATTCCAAGAAAACACAATAATACATTGCCCAAATAAACTAGCTTGATACAATTTCATTTATATTCAATAAAGAAATCAAATCTGATTATTTAATTCCATTTCCCAAATACATTTATATAAAAATCAATTTCTCTTTTTAAATCATTTCAGTTTGAAAACATCTAGTTTGTGCATATATATGCACCTATTATAAAAATACATTTAATTAATATATTTATAATTATATATAAATATAATATTTAGAAATTTAAAAATTAATTTACAATTTTTCTAAACATTATATATATAAATATATATATATATATATTTATACATATATATACATATATATAAATATATATAAAATATATATCCACACATATATATATATATATATATGCATATTATAAAATATATATTAAAAAAACCCATTTAAAAAGTCGAATAAAAAAAGTTAGCGGACGAACTACTAGGCACCCATGAAGCTTGGCTATGAATACAACCGACTCCCCATTAAGGGGAGGCGCGACCTATGAAGGCAATGCTGACACTGCTTGCACATCACTGACTCCCCATATGGGGCAGCTATGGGGGTAGCCCCCCACCCCCCCCCCACCAGTGCCATACCTTATATGACTTATAAATTTTTCAAAATTAAAAACCTGCGATTTAATCAAAATTGTCGTATGGATTTGGTTTCCAATTTGGGTTTTTCAAAATCCATTTTTTAAAAAGTGACATTCATATTATTAAAATAAACGTATGTTTATATATGTATATATATCAAACGAGTGCTGCAAATGAGTAATTTAAAAAAAAAAAAATTCTACAAGAGAATATGCACAAATTTACCAGAGAATTTTAATTTGAACCCAAGCCAAATAAATAAATTGGAAGAAAAACAACAATCTTCTAAAGGAATATCTTTTCTGATACAACTAGAGATTCTCTACAAAATTTGACAGGAAGATTTAAATCAATTCCTACAAAGGTTTTCCAAATTTTCTATTGTTTTCCTTCTGGGAATTTTTTTGTTTTAAATCAATTTCCTACAAAGGCTCTAAAGCTTTCACGACATTTTTTTTTTCAAATTCAAAACATACAAAAGATTTTAACAAATAAAGTTTTCTTCAATGTACATGCAATATTTTCCAAGACAATAACTAAATCTAATAGCCTTTCCAATTTGTATTTAAATAAAAACAAATAAATAACCTATTTCCGAAGCTTGAAAAATTGAAGTTGAAGTAGAGCCTCGCCTTTATATTCCAAAATTAACAAAGCTTCTTCCAAAATAATCCACTTTCTAGAAAGTTGAAAACAAAATAGAGCCAATTTTCCGAGAGCTTCTTTCCCAATTTTCAACAACCTCCTCCAAATTTCAACAACCTCTTCCAAATTTCAACAACCACAAAAGATATTTTTCATTCCCGTGAAATAGCCTCTTTCCCTCTTTTAGTTAATGCAATAATTCTCTCCGAGAATTAATTCCCAACACCAAATATTAATTTCTAACTCATGTCACAATCCCAAAATATCGTCCCAAATTAATCACAAGATCTTTCCTCAAGATATTTTAAGATATTTGTTTATTTAATAATTTAAAATCCAATATTAATTTAACTAACCACTCATTTAAATTCATAATTTTATTTAATTAATTTAAATAATTAATTAAACAAAGCTTTTATAATCTAACAATTTAAATATCAAATTTAATCTAATTAATTTAATCACTATGTAAAATAAATTTAATCTAAATAATTAAATTCCTTTACACAACAAATCAAATCAAATTTAAATCTTCTAACAACATTAATAACGATTAATTAAATAATCAACTAAAACATTATAAACATCATTGATTTCCCACAAAGCATACCTTGCAAAATAAATAAATGATAAGGCAAACAGGGACAACATGACAACAACACATGACCAAAACAAGGACTAACAAAACACTATGACTAGGGTTGTGGTTTGACAAGGAAATCCAGTTACTACCTCCCAATCAACTGTTTCGCTGGACAATGGACACGCTCAAACCTGTGAATCTAGGTGGAGTCAATTTCTTGTGCCTAAAATCCTACAATCAAAACATATGTCATACATGTATATAGATCATGAACAATCACACCGTGAAGAGAAAATCATGAAATCGCAGGGCGTTAGCAAGCAAGTGATGAAATCCTGTCCCCTTCACCAATACAGTGTCACATCAAAACTGATGAAACTAAAACATCAAATAACTATAAATGAACGCATATCAATATCAACTCACATAATAAACTATGCTAACCAGAAAGCATGTCATAATCCATAATCACCAATATGGTGTACCATCACATCTCAATATAAAAACCATCATTGCTCCAATGTCAACGATCAAATAAAAACATCATAGTATCATAGTCTATCAAAGTAAAAGCATTATCTATAAACATAAGAAAATCGAAGGGGTGCTACATGCTCCTCCCCTAGGACCAAGCTTACTCCTAGAATCCTATGAAAAAATAGGGATAGAGCACCCTCATCTTGGTTGCATCCTCCCAAGTAGCCGATGTATCATTTCTTGGATCCCACTAGACCCTAACTTGCTCAATATCTCAACCCCTGAGGGTGAGTCTCCTATGTTGCATGATGGCTATGGGCTCCAAAGCCAACTGCTCGTCCTCTACTTGTAAGGCATTCCAATCAAGGATGTGAGATATATCAAGGTGGTAAGGCCTAAGTACTGAAACATGGAATATGTCGTGTATGCGTGAGAGACTGGGAGCCAAAGCAAGATGATAAGCTATTGGTCCAATCTTCTCAAGAATCTCGAATCGCCCAAAGAAGCGAGGTGCAAGCTTAGAGCCCTTTTCCTATCAGATTGGATTCTTTCATGGTTCCACACTCACAAAAAGACTTAGTCACCTATTGCAAACTGACAGTCCACCTGATGTACATCTGCATACTTTTTCTGCCTATCTTGTGCATCAACCAAATGTTCCCTGATACGGATCACCTGCTGGTCAATGTTCTGAAGCATCTCAGGACCCAATAGAACTTTGTCCTCTACCCAATCCCAACTCAAAGGAGTTTGACATGATCATCCATACAATGCCTAGAAAGGAGGCATACCAATCGAACTGTGAAAGCTATTATTATAAGAAAACTCCACTAAATGGAGATAGTCTTCCCATCGTGTCTATTGGTCCATCACATACATGCGTAACATATCCTCAAGGATCTAGTTGACCCTCTCGGTCTTTCCATCTATCTCAGGGTGATATGTTGAACTAAAGTTCAACTGCGTCCCTATGACATGCTGTAATGACATCCAAAGAGCTAAGGTGAACACAGGATCCCTATCAGAAATAATCTGACAAGGAATACCGTGCAACCTAACAATATCCCCCATGAACACTCTTGCAATGGAAAAATCATTATAGGATGAACGAATAGGCGAGAAGTGTGCTACCTTCATCAACCTATCCACCGTCACCATAATGGCATCATGTCATTGTGAAGAATTGGGTAACCCAACAATGAAATCCAATGAGATTATTTCCCATTTCCACTCTGGCACCAAATGTGGCTGTAGAAGTCCTACCGGATGTTGGTGTTTATCCTTCACTCATTGACACTCCAAACACCTCGACACAAAGTTAGTGATGTCTTGCTTCATACCTATCTAGAAGTATAGCTATCACAAATCAACATGCATCTTCTTCACTCCAGGATGAGTTGAATAAGGTGCCTAATGTGCCTCTGTTATAACCAAGGTATAAAGATCTCTAGAAGATGGAATATAAATGTGTCCCATGTGTCTCAAAAAACCATATAACTCTAGAGAATAACCTGAGAATATTCCTGCGAGAGTCTTGCCTATCTCTATCTCTGATCTCACCTCCTGATACCAACTATCTACCGAAAGTGTAGAAAGGATCCAACTCCTCAAATCCACACCAAGAGTCACCTCTGACAACTCCTGTCTCCATCTATTGAGAGCGTCGAAAACTACATTCTCCTTCCCTTAGATGAGCTTCACCTCAAAATCATACTCGCAAAGGAATTCCATCCATCGCCTCTACCTGGAATTAAGATTGGGCTACGTGAAGATGTACTGTAGGCTCTGATGGTCACTATGTAACTCAAATATGTGCCTCGAAAGGAAATGTCTCCACCTCATCAAAGCATGTACTACCGATGCTAACTCAAAATTATGTGTGGGGTAATTCAACTCATGATCCTTGAGTTTGTGAGACTCATACACTATAACTCGACCATCCTACATCAAGATTGCTCCTGATCCCTCCAAAGATGCATCTATACAAATAAAAAATTCTCCAGTAGGATCAGGTATCGCAAGAATAGGTGCACTGGTCAACCTCTCCTTTAGAGTCTAAAATGCTGCCTCACACTACTCTGACCAGACGAATCTCTTCCCTTTCCTCTGAAGAGAAGTGATAGGATGTCCTATCCTCAAGAAACCTTGAACAAAGAGTTTGTAATAACCTGCTAAACCCATGAAAGTGCGTATCTCTGCCACATTAGTGGGCACAAGCCAATCAATGATCACTTGGATCTTTGCAGGATCCACTACAATACCCTCTCCTGATATCACATGTCCAAGGTACTTAACCCTGGTCTTAAAGAACTCACATTTGGATAGGTTTGTGTACTAATGATTATCTCTCAAACATTGCAAAACCTGCATCAGATGCTCCTCATGCTCCTCTAGTGTCCTAGAATAGATCAATATGTCATCAAGGAATACTAGTATGAATCTATCAAGATTTTTGTGAAAGACTCCATTCATCAAGCTCATAAATACCAATGGCAAATTCATCAACCCAAACGGTACCACTGTAAACTCATAGTGACTGTAACGAGTGCGAAATGATGTCTTATGAATGCCAGAATAAAATATGCGTAGTTGATGGTACCTTGACTTAAGATCAATTTTTGAAAAGACCATAGAACCCTTGATCTGATCAAACAAATCATCGATCCTAAGTAAGGGATATCGGTTCCTGATTGTCACTTTATTCAGCTAACGACAGTCTATGCACAATCGAAGAGAACCACCCTTCTTCAAAAATATTACTGGTGCTCGCCAAGGTGAAACACTAGGGCAATTGAAACCCTTCTCTAGAAAATCCTCTAATTGCAAGCAGAGCTCCTTAAGCTCCTGTGTAGTCATACGGTACAAAGCTCATGAAATAGGCTCGGATCTAGGTATAAGATCAATCTTGAAATCAATGTCATGCTGAGGTGGCATCCCTAGAATCTCATCAGGAAACACATTTGCATACTACTGAAGTACGGGGTGGCTATCAAGTGAAACCTTCTCCTCACTATCTTCCAACTCCAAGTCATCTACTGTCACTGCAAACAACTGATAGTGGAATTGTACATCAGGGATGTCAATGACAATAACAATACAGAGCTTCTACTCCTCCAATATCCACTAGGTTTATGCAAAGTCTCGTAAGTGCATGATATCACATCTAGCCTTGTTGCTACCGTAAGGATGCATAGAAAAACACTGGTTTAGGTCTATCAACCATATCTCGACCTCTAGTCCACTACCAGAACCATCAAAAGTGGGTGCACAGGTTATAAGTAGGTCTCTCATATGAGTGACTGTGACCACCTCCTATTGTGCTAGAACGTCTCTTCGTCTAGGGGATCTCTCTCCCTCACCAATACCTATCTAATCTCTATACTACCTCAGCCCAAGGGGAGCAAGATTCTCCTCTAACAATTGATGCAACTGAGCACCCTCAATCCCTGTTGGATCTTGATTCTGGTCACCGCATCCGAGAGCATTCTGGGAAGCCTATTGTTCCTCACAATTTGAGTCATCGAGAACATGGGGAGGTGAATCCTGCTAACAACCTCTGTGGGTGCCTCCTCAACCTTGACCACGACCTCTACTATGACCTTGCCTAGGTGGCATGATCCTACACATACATACCAAGGTATAAGACAAGGTAACATAAATTAAATCCTATGCAACTAGTAGATTAATGGATTCAAAATTATCCTAGAGAACCCATTGTTTGAACTTGGGCTCTGATACCATTTGTAATGCCCCGCCACATAACCCTAGAGGAAGACACAAATACACTGGAAGCGTAACAATTTTTTTTTTAAAGTGTAATAAACAATAAGTAAAGTGAACTACATTTAACACATACATCCTCTAAGGTACAGGACAACGCTTACATTTGAATCCCATAACATACAAAGGTAAAAAAATCTATAGCATATAAATTAAAGTCATGAAATAAAGAACATAGATCCAATAACATTAAACTCATCTCATAAGATTACAAAGTACATATTAAACCATTCATAGATTGTATACATTCAATATAGTAGTTACAAGGCTCATTTCTAAAATGAGGTAGATCAAACAACAATATTACAATTACAATGATACAAGGATTCTGCTCGAATACAAATGAGGAGTAGTACATATACAATAAAATTCAATTGAACCAATATAACATAAGAGATGGTACAAAGAAATTGGAACATGCGAGCTCTCCAATGTGGAAGATCCCACCATCACAAACAAGAAGTGGAAACCGAATGGTGTAAGGTGCACGTTCCACCCAACCAAGTGGTACCTGAAGGCCCACTCCCCATGCTAGGAGATAGTAAAATGGCTCCCTAGGCAAAACCAACAACCTCATGACACAAGCAATCACAAGACTAAACTAAACAAGTACAATACTTAACATAAAGGTTGCATTGCTTCTACAATAAAAGAATCAAGTACATCAACAAAACAATACAAACTGTTATCATAGGAGGAGTGTCATCACAAAGTAGCATGGGTTACCCTAGCAGATCTTCCTAGGCCCCGACTCCATCATGGGTTACCCTAGTAGCCTCTCACGATCCCTTGACACACATGCAAACCGATGCGGAATCAAATATCTTTCAAAGGGACAAGATAACGATCTTTCCATTCCAAGCCTTATCATCTCATCTCAAGTCTAAACAAGCCCTTGAGCCAATGAGCGAGGCACAATTAACAAGTTATGTGTTTAAAGCTACCTTTTCCCTTAATACTTTAATTTAATTTCCACTGAGTTAACTAACTCTCACATGAGTTACCGTGGCACCACTTTATGTGTCGGCCCCCATTGAGAGCCACTCCCCTACTAAAAAAAACAAGGATCTAATCCAAAACCCAAGGGTAATCAAGGTGCACAAAAACGGATATAAAATCCCAGCCATAATACAAGAGGCAATACATCCCGTTCGTAGTAACTAGGTGTTTAAACTGGATCACAACTAGGTGCACTACCCAAGGAAAAGAAAGGGCTGAACATAATAACACAACAACCCCAAAAATAATACAACATATGGAAGACTTACACATTCACAACTAACATATTTCCCAACTTATGTGGACAAAAGACATCATAATTAAATAAGAAATTCAGGCAAGTAATTAAACTATCATTAGGATTTCCTTAATCCAATTTCCATTCCAAGAAAACAAAATAATACATTGCCCAAATAAACTAGCTTGATTCAATTTCATTTATATTCAATAAAGAAATAAAATCTAATTATTTAATTCCATTTCCCAAATACATATATATAAATATCAATTTCTCTTTTTAAATCATTTCATTTTGAAAACATCTAGTTTGTGCATATATATGCACCTATTATAAAAATACATTTAAATAATATATTTATATATTTATAATTATATATAAATATAATATTTAAATATTTAAAAATTAATTTACAATTTTTCTAAACATTATATATATAAAATATATATCCACATGTATATATATATATATATATGTATGTTATAAAATATATATTAAAATAACCCATTTAAAAAGTTGAATCGAAAAAGTTAGCGGACGAACTGCTGGGTACCCATAAAGCTTGGCTATGAATACAACCGACTCCCCATTAAGGGGAGGCAAAACCTACGAAGGCAGCATTGACATTTCCTGCACAACGCCAACTCCCCATATGGGGCGGCTGTGGGGGTAGCCTCCCCAACGCCATACCTTATATGACATAAATTTTTCAAAATTAAAAACCTACGATTTAATCAAAATCGCCATACAGATTTGGTTTCCAATATGAACTTTTCAAAATTCATTTTTTTAATAGGGATATTCATAATATTAAAATAAACATATATTTATATATATATATAAATATATCAAACGATTGCTCTAGATGAGCAAATTTTTTTACAAATAATTTCTACAAGAGAATATGCACAAATTTACCAGAGGATTTTAATTTCCCAAGCCAAATAAATAAATTGGAAGAAAAACAACAATCTTCTATGGGAAGATCTTTTGCAATACAACCAGAGATTCTCTACAAATTTTGACAAGAATATTTAAATCAATTCCTACAGAGGTTTTCCAAATTTTCTATTGTTTTCCTTCTGGGAATCTTTTGTTTTAAATCAATTTCCTACATAGACTCTAAAGCTTTCACAACAATTTTTTTTCAAATTCAAAACACACTAAAGCTTTTAACAAATAAAGTTTTCTCATTGTACATGCAATCTTTTCCAAGACATTAACTAAATCTAATAGCCTTTCCAATTTGTATTTAAATAAAAACAAATAAAGAACATGTTTCCGAAGCTTGAAGAATTGAAGTTGAAGTTGAGCCTCGCCTTCATATTCCAAAAATTAACAAAGCTTCTTCCAAAATAATCCACTTTCCAGAAAGTTGAAAACAAAATAGAGCCAATTTCCTGAGAGCTTCTTTCCCAATTTTCAACAACCTCCTCCAAATTCCAACAACCTCTTCCAAATTTCAACAATCGCAAAAGATATTTTTCATTCTCATGAAATAGCTTCTTTCCCTCTTTTAGTTAATGCAATAATTCTCTCTGAGAATTAATTCCCAAAACCAAATATTAATTTCTAAGTCATGTCACAATCCCAAAATATCCTCCCAAATTAATTACAAGATATTTCCTCAAGATATTTTAAGATATTTATTTATTTAATAATTTAAAATCCAATATTAATTTAATTAACCACTCATTTAAATTCACAAATTTATTTATTTAATTTAAATAATTAATTAAACAAAACTTTTATAATCTAACAATTTAAATATCAAATTTAATCTAATTAATTTAATCACTATGTAAAATAAATTTAATCTAAATAATTAAATTACTTTACACAATAAATAAAATTTAATTAATTAAATCAAATTTAAAGCTGTTAACAACATTAATAATGATTAATTAAATAATCAATTAAAACATTATAAACATCATTAATTTCCCACAGAGCATACCTTGCAAAATAATTAAACGATAAGGAAAACAGGGACAACATGACAACAACGCATGACCAAAATAAGGACTAACGACATACTCTAACTAGGGTTGTGGTTTGACAAGGAAATCCAGTTACTACCTCCCAATCAACTATTATGTTGGGCAATGGACACACTCAAACCTATGAATCTAGGTGGAGTCGATGTCATGTACCTGCAATCCTGCAATTAAAACATATGTCGTACATGTATATAGATCATGAACAATCACACCATGAAGAGAAAATCGTAGAATCGCAGGGTGCTCGCAAGCGAGTGATGGAATCCCATCCCCTTTGCCAATACAATGTCACATCAAAACTGATGAAATTAAAACATCAAATAACTATAGATGAACATATATCAATATCAACTCACATAATAAACTATGTTAACCAGAAAGCATGTCATAATCCATAATCACCAATATAGTGTACCATCACATCTCAATATAAAAACCATCATCGCTCCAATGTCAGTGATAAAATAACATCATAGTATCATAGTCTATCAAATTAAAAACACTGTATGAAAACATAAATAAATCGAAGGGGTGCTGCAAGTTGAATATAAAATACAAAGATTTATACTCATGGAAACAATGAACTTGTTAATCCATTGTATTTGATTGAAGAATACATTGGTTAATGACATGAATATACAACCATTTCAATTTAGATAAACAATTACAAAGATTATATTTATCTATTATTGTAGTGTTTGTCACACAAAATAAGAAAAATCTATCATACAGATCAACACTATTGCAATTTTTTTTATAAAATTCTTTAAAAATTGAATCTAATCACAAATACAATGTGTAAATAGCTTGCAATCATTTACCAAAAAACATATCATAAAATTTTGTTACCATAAGTAAGTAGGTTTTGAGAACTTTTACATAGTGAACCACTTATGAATTGGTAACAACTCTACATTATCATTATCATAAAGAATAGATCACACTTTTATGTTGACATTAGACTTCACAACATATAAGGTAGATATCCATCGTGTGCATGTAGCGACCTAAATGATGGAATTACATGACCATGCACATTGAATCTAATGGAGTAGTTGAATTTAAAAGAAAAGAGTAACCATTCCTCAAATGGGCCCATGTGATTAGTAATCTGAGATTCTCCCTTAATGAATCTCATGCTAAGCTCATTAGAAAGAGTGTACTTTTTTATGATCATTGTCTCCATAATGGTGACCTTCCAAATGTATCGAATAAGGTAAAGATCTCAAAGCTCATGGTAAAGAGAAACTAACCAATCACAAAAATCTTGAATATCTATTTGTAGATTATAAAATTTTGTTTGAAAAACAAGAATAAACAACTGAGAAGGGGGGTGAATTAGTTGTTACCAAAATCAAACTTATTCAACATTAATCAACCTTTAATCCCAGATCTGATAATTAGTAGTATAAGCATAAATTAATAACATGTTAGAGACACCTGAACACCAAGATTTTATACGTGGAAACCCTGTTAGGGGAAAAACCACAATGGATGTTAGTCCACAAGATTATACCCTGTTAAAATTATAATGAAGAGTAAATAGGGAATGCACATGCATTCAGGCTCACTTCCTAGAGCTCACTACTCAGAAGAAGGCTCACTGCCTTACATAAGACAATCAGATTAAATCCATCTGATGAGGTTGAACTGAAGAATTAGCTTCTACAAAAGAGGGATGCCAATTCTGGTTAGGCATAGAAAAATTTCTACACACTCTGCTCAAACTATTTCACACTCTTCTTTTCTCTTGAATGATTTGATATTTTTTCGCACATGTACTTTGCATACACACACCGAGCATACTTTGAAATGAGGAAAATAACCACTCTTATATATCCGCTACATGGATTTACATCAACTACTTTGTCAAACATAAATAAAGAATAAATTACAACTGTCGGCCTCAATACATAAATAAATCTTAATGCACACCAACACAAGTTGGTCACAACATAGTGAGGATCCAAATAAACACCTTCGAACACACCAAACAATAAAGCATTAATCCATAGAGATCTGCAACATGCTATTTCCATCATGTCAGCCAAGAACATGAAAAACTTGAACACACAAGGAAAAATATTCAATCACGAGCACACCAATCAATGTAGACATACTAAACTAATAGAGCACAATCTAGGAACATTACTTATCATCTCAGAAACATACACAACAACTGAAATTGCCAGAATTTCATCCTCTTCTTCCAAGAGCACCTGCTATAGTAACAGAGTGACTGTAGGAACACAAAACTTCATAACTTCCTCAATTTTCGATGCGTACCATTGAAACTTTCAGACAACATACTAGATAGGCTCAACATCAAACCCTTTAATTCAAACCTTTTGATTATCAATGTACATAGCTTTTCACCACTTGGATCTTCACAACATCATAGACTGCCTGCAATATATTTATTACAATTTTCTCAATATCCTCGACATATATAGCCTTAAGAATCACCAATGCTAATAGTGTTGACATCAATGACCATATATCAAAAATACAACCACAACATCCAACAATCTCCCCCTTTGGCATTGATGGCAACACATGATGTGAAAAATAATACCATCAACACAACTAGCTCTTCTCCAACAATCTCCCCCTTAGATTGTGCACTCTTTTTATTTTTTATTCTCTCATGTTTTTCACATTTATCCTCTCCCCCTTTGACATCAATGGCAAAGGTAGACATGCTATGAACCACATATTTAGCACATCTAACTTTTCTCCCTGAGTAGCAGCCACAACAACATCAATTCGGAATAAAATATGGCTATGATTCATGGACTGATGCAAGGACTTGCATCACTTAGTTTTGATCGGGAGGGGAAATCACCCCTAACTTGCCTCTAAGGTACTCAAAAGTATCCTTAGGAAATGGCTTAGTAAATATGTCTACAATTTGCTCCTTGGTAGGTATATTCTCCAATCTAACTTCTTTGTCACTTAATTTATCTCTCAAGAAGTGATATTTGATGGATATATGCTTTGTCTTTGAATGCAACACTGGATTCTTAGAAATGTTTATGGCACTAGAATTGTCACAAAATATAGCAATAGGTTCTTCATACTCAATTATGAAATCTCTCAACATCTGATTCATCCACAATACTTGAGTACAACTATTTACAACAACAATATATTCTACCTCAGCAGTAGATAATGAAATAGAATTCTGCTTTTTGCTTAGCCAAGATACCAATTTCTTCCCTAAGAAGAATGCACTACCACTAGTACTCTTCCTGTCATTTACATCTCCTGCCCAATCAACATCAGTGAAAGTGTTTAGGATAAGATCATCATCCTTAGGATACCAAAGACCAAGATCAACTGTCCCTTTTAGGTATCTGAAGATTCTTTTCACAATAGTCACATGAGACTCTTTAGGATTAGCTTGATATCTAGCAACCATGCATACAAAATTCATTACATTTGGTCTTGTCTGAGTCAAGTAGAGTAATCCACCAATCATTGATCTGTATCTTGTTTTATTTTATTTAGGAGAATCATCATTCTATGTAATTTTGCATCCAATTACCATAGGTGTATCAACTGGCCTTGAATCTTCCATACCAAACTTTTTCAGTAATTCTTTCACATACTTAGATTGAGATATAAAAATTCCATCATCTAACTGAGTAATTTGCAGTCCTAAAAAGAATTTCAGCTCTCCTATCTTCGACATTTCAAACTCACTTTTCATTTCATCAACAAACTTCATACACAAATCATCATCACCTTCAAAAATAATTTCATCAACAAAGACTTCAATGATCAATTATTTATTCTGATCCAGCTTGAAATACACATTGTTGTCAACAATACCTTTATTGAATACAAGCTTCAACAAGTATTTATCCAATCTAGCATACCAAGCTCTAGGATCTTTCTTAAGTCCATATAGAGCTTTCTTCAATCGGCATACCATGTCTTTTTCATCAGTTAGTTGAAATCCATCTAGTTGCTAAACATATACTTCTTCTTCTAGCTCACCATTTAGAAATATTGACTTTACATCCATTTGATAGACTTTGTATTTCTTGAAAGCAACATAAGCAAGAAATAATCTCTAGCTTCAATTCTAGCAATAGGGGCAGGAGTTTCTTTAAAATCAATACCTTCCATCTGTGAGTGCCCTTTGAAAACCACTCTTGCTTTGTTTCTGACCACTTCACCTTGTTCATTCAGCTTGTTTCAAAACACCCATTTGGTTCCAATCATATTTTTTTTCTGAAGTCTAGGAACAAGATCCCATGTATCATTTTTCTCTATTTGCATTAGTTCTTCTTTCATGGATTCCATCCAATATTCATCTTTGCATGCTTCATTGATATTGCTAGGCTCAGTTTTGGAAATTAGACAATACTCTTCTAAAATTATTCTTCTAGTTTGTACACCTTTTCTCTTATCTCCTATGATCTAACTATCAGAATGATTTCACCTTACATACTTGGGAGTTTTAGTATTTTCTCTAACTTCTCGTTCTTGTGTTCTTTCTTCTATACTTCTGCTAGTTTATGCTTCTCGATTCCCTTAGTTCACTGGAACAATTTGAAGTTGATTCCATGTCTAAACATTATTTCCATTGTTAGTACTATCATGTTGATCATTTGAATCATATCCACTACATCTGGATGGTCTACCAATCTTCATCAATTTTTCCATTTGCACTTTCAACCATTTTCTTCAACCTTTTATTAAAGCACTTGTAAGCGTTGGTCTTAGTAGAGTAACCTAGAAATATTCCTTCATCACTTCTAACATCAAAATTTCCTATATCATCATCTCTCTTGATGTAGAATTTGCTTCCAAAGATTTTGAAGTAACCAAACCATAGCTCAAAAGGGGTCTTACAAAATTACTATTGACATTTACCCGGTTAATGGCATACACAACAATACTTACAACTTCTCTCCAATAGAAATGATGAACATTTTCTTCTAGCATCATGGTTCTAGCAATGTCTAGAATGGTTATGTTCTTTCTTTCAACAACTCCATTCCGTTGAAGGGTCCAGGGAGTAGATAGTTGTCTTTGGATTCCATGCTCTTCATAGAAAGAATTGAATTCCTAGGAAGTGAATTCACCACCTCTGTCTGACCTTAGGCATTTGATCTTTTGACCTATCTCATTTTCTGCCATAGCTTTGAAGCTTTTGAATTTTTCTAATGCTTCATATTTTTCTCTTAAGAAAGCAACCCATATCATTCTAGAGTAATCATCAATAAGCAACATAAAGTACCTTTCACCTTGGAGACTTTTGATTATGGATTGACCACATAAGTTAGTATGTATCAAGTCTAGTACTCCATTAGAGTTATACTATTTTCTTCAGAAAGAATTTAGAGTCTGCTTTCCCATCTGGCATTCCTTGCACATAGTGTTAGTAGGCTTTACTAGCTTAGGAAGATCTCTAATTGCTTGAGTAGAAATTATCTTGAAAATTTTATCAAAGTTCACATGACACAACCTCCTATGCCATAACCAGCTTACATCAACTTGAGCAATTAAAAAAATTTCACTAGCAACACTCAAGTGAAAAATATTACCTCTTTTCTTTGTACATGAAGCAATCATATTTCCATAACTTTCCCTTATTCTGCACTTACCATCCCTGAACTGAAGATTGTAACCCTTGTCTACCATCTGTCCAACACTCAACAAGTTATTCTTTAAATGTACTACATAAAGAACATCATCAATATTGTTCTTACCACCAAAGGAAATAGTGCCTCTACCAGGAATCACACCAGAAGTGTTGTCTCCAAATATTACAACACCACCATCATAGTTTTCCAGGCTTACAAACTTTCTTTTATCACCAGTCATATGATGTGAACATCCGCTGTCAATTACCCACTCATCCTTTTCTTCATTTTTTACTGCAAGAGCTTTCTCAACATTCACATTACTAGTAGATTCCGTGGACACCTGACCATTTTCTTTGATAGCAATGAATACCCATTCATCTTCATTTCCAATTTCTTTTTCAGATTCATCATCAATAACACCTTCTTCAACATAATAACATTTCTTTTGAAATCTATTCTTCTTAGGTTTATACTTAGAGACTCTTTCAAGACACCTTGATGCAAAATGACTTATTTTATTGCAAGAAAAACATTTAATAGGTAAATTTCCTTTGTACTTACCATGACCTCTATCTTCTCTTTACACAATCAATGCTTCTAGTTCTTCTAATTCTCTTTCTTCATCTTCAATCTGTTTCATCTCATCTTCATACTTGTATATCTTTTTGGAACTCTCTCCTGAATCATATCTCTGCTTGCTTTTCCTGGATATAGTAGCCTTGAATGTAGATTTTGTCTTAGGAGTAGACTCACCAAATTCACTTAACTCAAAGGTAGAAAGTTTTCCAATCAACATGTCTCTTGTCACATTTGTCACTGTCTTGAGTTTATCAATAGCATGAGCTTTTTCTTTGTAGGAAGGATGCACAGATCTAAGTATCTTAGCCACAATTTTTCCTTCATCCAACATTCCACTGACACATCTAATGCTCATCACAAGTTCATTTACCTTTTGAGAGAAAGAAATAATGTTCTCATCTTCACTCATCTTCATGTCCTCCCACTTTCCTTTTAGACTCTGTAGTTTAACACTTTTCACTAGTGGATCTCCTTCATATGATATTTCCAACTTTTTCCAGATCTCATGTGAAATATTTAGACCTAACACATTTGACATCTTTGAATCTGTCAAAGCACTCAACAATGCTTCAATAGCCCTAGTATTTGTTTCAAATTCTTTGACTTCATCAACAGTAGATGGTCCTATTTGAGGGATAATATATGCATTCTTTGTAATCTTCTAGAAAGGCTCACCAATACACTTCAAATGACATTCCATTCTAACCTTCCACATAGAGAGGTTTTCTCCATCGAATCTAGGAATCTCCTTCTTGTATGATGCCATCTTTGATCACATCAAGCTGTTAAGATTTTCCTTTAGAGGAACCTTATCTGATACCAATTGTTGGAAAAAAAAAATAGACAACTAAGAGGGGGGTGAATCAGTTGTTACCAAAATCAAACTTATTCAACATTAATCAACCTTTAATCTCATATTTGATAATTAACAGTGCAAGCATAAATCAATAACACATCAGAGATACATGAACACCAAGATTTTATACGTGGAAAACCTGATAGGGGAAAAACCACGATGGATGTTAGTCCACAAGATTATACCCTGTTAAAAGTATAATGAAGAGTAAATAGGGAATGCACATGCATCCAAGCACACTGCCTAGAGTTCACTGCTCAAAGGAAGGATCACTACCTTACATAAGATAATCAGATTAAATCCATTTGATGAGGTTGAACTGAAGAATTAGCTTCTACAAAAGCCTGATGATAGTTTCGATTAGGCACAAAAAAACTTCTACATACTTTGCTCAAACTCTTTTACACTTTTCTCTACTCTTGAATGATTTTATATTTATTCACACATGTACTTCACATATACACATCGAGCATACTTCAAAATGAGGAAAACAACCACTCTTATATATCCGCTACATGGATTTACATCAACTACTCTGTCAGTCACAAATAAAGAATAAATTACAACTGTCGGTCTCAATACATAAATAAATCTTAATACACACCAACACAAGTCAGTCACAACATATTGAGGACCCAAATAAACACCTTCGAACATGACAAACATAAAGTATTAATCCATAGAGATCCACAACACACTATTACCACCATGTCAGCCAAGAACATGAAAAACTTGAACACACAAGGAAAAATCTTCAATCACGAGCACACCAATCAGTGCGGATGTACTAAACTAATAGAGCATGATCTAGAAACATTACTCATCATCTCAGAATGATACACAACAACTGAAATTGCCAGAATCTCATCCTCTTCTTCCAAGAGCACCTGCTATAGTAACAGAGTGACTGTAGGAACACATAACTTCATAAATTCCTCGATTCTTGATGCGTACCACTAAAACTTTCAAAAAACATACTAGATAGGCTCAACAACAAACCCTTTAATGCACACCTTCTGATTATCAGCGTACAAAAAATTTCACCACTTGGATCTTCACAGCATCACAGACTGCCTACAATATATTTATTACAATTTTCTCAATATCCTTGACATATACAACCTTAAGCATCACCAATGCTAATATTGTTGACATCAATGACAACCACATATCAGAAATACAACCACAACATCCAACAAATTTAACATCTAAGCTCATTGTCACCTTAGAGTCATAGAGAAAGTTAAAGTAATTAGCATAACTGTTAAACCTCCTTTGACCAGTCCTTGGCCCATTTTTGTTAAATTTATTCACTATCTTGTCCCTCAACCAATAAATGACACTCAATTCCTCTATCTAAAGGAGGGCATTCTATGGAAGATATTGGTGATAGTTGGTCAACTAAGTAGACACCCATGTATGTACATATGTGACATATTTCTCAATTGCATGAAAATAATTATTATCTTTCACATTTTTACATACCAAAAGACAAAAGACATTTATTGACACACATTTTCACCTACGTCAAAAAAATATTATTTTTCATAATTTTACTATAAAAAATGATATATATTGACATATATTTTTTGAAAACCACATATATGCTACCAAATGCAAACCAAATGTATGTTATCAAAAGCTTTTCAAATTGACATACACTGATTTTGAACCTTTGACAAATGTTGTTGAGACTATATTTAAATGCATAATAATGAAATTGATATTGAAAGATTATATTTTATTTTAATTAGGAAGAAATAGACATTTTATTTAGTTATTATTATTTTCTTACTTTAAAAAATGTGGCATTGCATACTACATATATGTAGGGATTCACTTAACCATAACCATAAAGACAATATAAATTATGTAATTGAAAATTAGTTTTAATTTAATAATTACTTTAATAAATGTAAGTTAAATATTTAAAATAATATTTTAAATTTAGATTTAATAAATTTAGCCATTTCTTAACAATTTTAAAAAAAATAAATTAATTATGACAATAATAAGCTGGTTTATTCATTGTATTAGAATTAAAAAAGAGATAAGGCACATGAATTAATTGACATAGTTCTCGAAATAGATGTCATCTCATAGAATATCACATATAATGAACCATTTATCATGGAAGGTTAGACATATTTATTTAAAATTGACTAATGACACATGAATATAGAAACATTTTAAGGGTTCACACAAAATTAAAAACACAATCATATCCATAACCACTATAAAATTGAATTTAGAAAAAGATAAACATCTAATGCCAATATTATTGTTTGCATTGCATTGGAACTATCTACCTTGATTAAAATGTTGGTAAATAAAATCTTCATAGGCTAGACTTGTATTTTTACTTGAACTATTTCTAATATTAATAAATGTAAGTTTAATAATAAAAAAAAAAACTGACATGTGAAAGAATTCAACCAAACATCAATATAATTGAATGATAATTTTATACATTATTCAAGTGAATTTAAAATTATTCGACAATACGAGTGGCATCATCTTCATTGTATTGTTCATCATAGTATAATTCAATCAAGAAGCTACAAAATGCATAGGTGGCTTGAAAACTTTCACACTTTCTTCCATTGTTATCACTTTTTGTTCAATTGAATGTGCAGACATGGTTGTTACTTCAAGTTATACAATAATTTTGTCATAATTTTTTGAAAGATATCTTCCAAAATTTTCAATTTTAGTTTCAATAAATCCATTTGATTTTATTGAAACATTCAATGGAATTGTTACATAATTTTATGATCTAGTATCTAGAACATCATTTATTTCATTTTCTTGTATATGATTTTCCATGACCTAGAAGGAAATACACCCATATTAATATGTATTTAAAGTATAAAAAATCTATTGAATATGCGAGAAGCTTGGAATAGAAAAAATAAAGTGAAAAAATGATAAATGTATTTGTATTTGTAAGAGAAAAATTGAAACAAAATATACTTTTCACCTCCTCTACCAATAAATTTAAAGTTAACAAATTAGATAAACTTGGTTCATTTATTATCTACCACTCTTTGATCAACATGATCTCTTGAAGGGAAAGATGAGAGCATATGATGGTAGATAAATGGTTGAAAATTCACATGTTGACGACGAGCAAAAGGATCATTCATATTAACATATATAATAGAATTACTTAGTTAATTTCTTTTATAACAAACTAGAATGAGATGCTAAATTTAATCAAGTTTAACGTATAAGAAATGAAAGTAATATAAAAGTAAGAAATATGCAATTATTGATCTAAATTTAAAAAATTACAATTCAAGTACAATTTTTTGAATGAAATACATAAGAAATTTAATGTTAACTAACAAAATAAACTTGATTCCCTTTTTATTTAACATTTTCTGATCATCAAGATCCCTCAATGGGCAAGATGAGAGGATGCAATTTTATATAAAAAAAATATCAATTATTATGTTGGAAGCAAGCCACACAACTAAGAAAAATATTTTTTTAATATTATTTATGGATGCAATTGATATTACATCCAATGACATTGCCTTCTAGATAAGAAAATCGCATTCATATTATCATATAAAAGAAATAGTTTGCTTTAAATTTTAAAATTAAAACTCAATTAGAAATTAACAGAAATACAAAATATATATAATATACTATATGTACTATATTATTGTTATATAATATTATTATATAGTATAATGTTTTAATATCAGTATATTATATATATATATATATATATATATATATATATATATATATATATATATATTTTACTTTATTATATTTTTATATAATTATTTTATTATTTATTATATTATATTATAGTTGTGAGAACATGTTTATTAAATTTTAAGAGAATTTTTGAGCAAACAATTGAGAAACAAATTAAAAAAGAACACATGTAAAAGAAACTTAAGAGAAAGTTTCATTTGCATAACCTATTCAACAAATGATTAAAAAACAAACTAAATATATAATTAGAAACTCTAACCATACGTAAGATAATTAGAAAAAACTATAAGATCCTCTATTTTTATTTGTTCAAACAAACTATAAAAAAATGACCAAATTTTCACGAGAAGGTAGAATACCTTAAAACCTATACCATTCAAAATGACAATATTCTAAAAAATCCTCTTTTCTACCTCTAAACAAACTATTGCTTTAAAAAGATAAATCAAAGCTTCGAACAAAATAGAAAGAAAATATACCCAAAAAAAAACAAATAGTTAGAATTTTTTCACCATGCAAACTTGAAAAAACACTAAACTCCATTGCTTTAGCCACTGAAATTAAAGCACTATGCCCAAAAAAATATGTAGAAAATGCCATAAATTAAAAAAATATTAAATTGATTAAGCATCTTTTGTTACTAAGTTTTGGAGAAGTGGAATTAAGATAACTACATTTCATGGATTAGACATATAGATTTATCTAAGAGACTTGGATAAGAGCTTAAATGACTTCAAACTCATCTTCAAAAAGTTTTCATTGTGATCTAATGTTCCTTTTTCAAATTTGGAACTTAATTGTTTATTCCCTATGCTTCTACTACCCATTGTTAGTCATAGTCATCCGTGACATCCAATATGAAATGTTCAAAGAAAGACTTGAAAGCATCAATTGTGCATGCACGAGGAAAAATGAATGGCTCTCTATCACTTGATACATAAAACCTCACCCTGTTCTTCTAAAAGAAAAAGAGGTGATGCAGGAGCATCCAGTGGTGTAAGGGCAATCCTACATCACCCAAAAATATATTTACTTTCATTTAGCTTTTGGTAGATGTTGTTGCATTTCTGGATACCCTTTTCATCGAAGAAGAAGTCCCAACTTTCATAATTGCTTTTCTGCTTTTTTTGCTCAACTGCTATTTTTAGTAGGTTTGAATTTGAAGGCATGAGGAGACAGAAATTTAAGGGAAGATACAGGACATTAAAATAAACACTTTGGTGAAAGAATCAGGCTAAGATCATTCCCGATTCAAAAGTTATTCAAGTTTCAATTTTTTCTTTTTTCCTTATAAAATCTTCGGAGCTAATTTTGAGGTACTTAGAGGCTCCAGATGGGCCCAAAAATTGGCAGAAAACAAAAGTGGTTAGCCTTTAGGCCCCACTTTTTGGCACTTCATTTTCGCAAGAGCTTTCCGAAAAGGTATTATGATTGAAAATCCGATGGTTAGATCTTAAGTTAGGGCTTTTCGGAAGTTGGTGGATAATTTGAATGTCGTTTTTGGCTCCAAATGGTGGAATGCGCTATTTAGGGGCTAGTTTCTGTTTCTTTTGGGCAGTTTTTGGGGAAAGAAGATCGCATGTTGCGAAAAGGGGAATTTCTGTAGTTTCTTTCTGTAATTTGCATGTATTGTAGAACTCGAGGATTAGAGATCCTCTGCATGTAAGAATTTCATCCTTTGAAAATAATAAGAATCTCTTGTTTTCCTGTGTGATTTTCTGTGTCTCGGGTTGCACCCTCATCAAGAGGATGCACCCCTCATAGTTTCATCATAATGCTTTTGTATTATTCATCCATTACAAACTTCTTATTTACACCATTATTATTTTGCAAGATGCAAAGATATAAAAAGATTGAATAATCATTGTCGACATATATGCTACTATTTACACAATTTGAGAGCTGCGAAGACCCTGTTAAATTTTTAAGAGAAAACAAGAAAAATATTTCCCTGACCTAATTAGTTATAGTACTAAGGAAAATTTAAGAACTCATTTCAAAGTAGATTCTGATTTCTTGTGCAGATTAACAACATTTAATAAATTCTAGGATAGAGGAGATATTCTTTGTTATTTTAGGTGAGTTTTTTCCAAGTATCGAATTATACATGGGAAGAAATGCATGATACCCTGAATATGAGTCAAAGAAACCAGAATCACATTCTTGAACTATTTTGAGTTGGAAAGAATGATAACAAATTGTAATAAATTTTAGAATGAAGACAACCATTGTAAAATACCTTGTTATAAAATGTGACCAATGACATAGTATAGGTTAACTACACCTGATCCATTTAAATTTGAGGCATATTTAACCCACTAAGCATCAATCCCAATAAGATCATTCACTGTAAACAAAGACAAAGAAGCCATTAAAACAAACATTCTAAATCATAAAATCTTGACAAACCTCTAATCTAAGACATTGAAACATACCCTATTGGGGGAGTGGTGTCACATTAATGTGGAATGGTGACCCTTTCCCAATCCCTTAGATAACGAGCTTGTTTCGATCAATTCTATTAAAGAGAATCGACGAAACCGATGAAAGATGTGTGATAAATCATGATTTAAAGCTAAATGAACATAATGCAAGCTATTTTAACATGATGTAGGCTAAGATGATTGATATGGGTATATGCAAAGCTAATCTAAATTAAGTTTAAGCTAAAAAAGATTCAAACCCTAATTACACAATACTAAATGGATGCATTTATGCTATCATGGAAGCCATTAATGGAAGCTAAGCTAATATGATGCAATTAAAATAAGCTAAAATGAGGTTAAATGTGAGTGCAAATACAATTGATTTTAAAAACATAAGTTTGATGTTAAAAGATGGATCCATTTGTCTCCAAATAGTGACCTATCTATAGGAGAGCAAATGAAAAATGAAAGGTTAAGATCAAAAAGGTTAATCAATGGTCAAAAAGGAAGGAAGATGGAGGCAAGGATCTTGGATTCCCATCAAGGGTTGAAAATGCAAGATGATATTTAATCAAGGGCTCACATTAATCCAAACAAACACACTTTCAAGACTTGCACAAGAAATCTTGTAAGTTAACTTTCACATGAAATCTTGTAAGTTTGTCTCAAAAAGGAATATTCCCTTTTTCAAAAGAGTGAAGAAAGAGAATATTCTTAAAGAATATTCTCATGGATGAGAAAAATAGATATTTAGCAAATTAAAACAAAGTTTTAATGTGCAAAAAGGGGAAGGAATATTTCATGGGAATATTCCCTTTTTGGAGGAATGTGTAAAGGAGCAATATTCCCTTGCAAGTGGGGGGAGTTAAATTTATTAGTAATTGATAATTAAAAAAAAGTTTTTAATTATGTCAATTAGGGGAATTTCATGATATTCATTAAATAAATGATTTAATGAAAAGGGGGAAAGTGAAATGATATTTAATTTTAAAAACTTAGGGTTATTTAATTAAATAAGAAGACTTAGAGATTTAAATTAAATAGCTTGATGTATTTAATTTAATAGGATGAAGAGTTAGTGTGAGAGGGGGTGAATTAACCAATTAGGTCAATTAGATTAATATATGAAGATGATGCAATTAGTTAAATAGATAGGCTAATTTAACTAATTAAGCGAAAAGAGGATGGGTTTTAGGATAAAATGATGTTAGTTAGCCAATGTGATTCATCGAGACATTTTTAGGTGTCTACAAAATAAAGTATAGATTTGTAGTTTATACAGATACATAATTACAAATTTAAGGTATATTTTAAATACCTCATAATTATAATAGTTGTAATATTGGATTCTATACATGCAAGTATAAGGAACATTAAAATAAAGAATCTTTGTTTCATAGACACGAAATAAAGCAACAATATTAGGTATTGAAATACATCATTTATATTTAAACAGAAAACTCGACAAAAAGGTACCATGTGTATGATGTTTACCTTTCACTAGTTAATAGGATGCCACATAGTACAACCAAAAAATGATAGGATTTTAACTCACTTAACACAAATAAAAAAAGGAAGAATGAGGACAAACCCATAGTTTAATTAGTCTTAAAGAGGACTCAACAGATTTAAAGCAGACTTCATGGTCCATCACATCATGTCTTTCTTTCTTGCCTATAATACATCATGAAATCTATTTAATTGTTGGGTATTACATAACCAATTCCTTCATTTAACAAATAACAATAGAATTTTCCTAAAATGAGATAAAACACAACAAAAAAATGATCCCACTATGTATAGATGTCCAAAAAAAACTCATGGCTGGCATACCATGTCTACCATATTGACTACCTTTCTTCCTATCCCAAATATTGGTGGTTGAACTGAAATTTGAATGCTTTCTATTTGAAATTTTCTATTATATTCTTTTTTTCTTACAGACTCATGTTTGTTTTCCTTTGCATAGTGTATGGTCATGTAAGCTAAATAAAGTATATTTATATTTTGAAGATAAGTTTTACTAAGAACTGGCCACTTGAAGAATGCTAGGCTAGAATGATTGCACAAAATTTGGAGGTTTCTAAGAGTATTGAACTAAGCATTGAACCAAGGTTGTGTTGTTTTCCAATTTGATTGATCTTTCCTTTTACCTCTATTCATAATTTGTAATAAATAGACACTGTGAATCAATAATGCAAGCAGTGATTTTTCATTACTTTTACCAAATATTTAATAATAAAATAAATACATTTCATTAAGATGGTGTGCATTGTATGTTCACACACCTCTTTCCCAAATTATTTATTTATTATTTATTTCACATTCACCTCCTATAGTGATATGGTTAATCAAACATATAGTCATATTGATATAGAATTTTCAATTCTTCTTTTTATACTTTAGTAATAAAATCAATGCTACTATCATCATAATATAGACCCTCTTGCAAGGTTACAACTTTTATTTTAAATACACACATATATATATATATACATGTATAATTATATGTATATAGACTTATACTATCATTTAATAAAAAAAAAATTAATATATAAAATTACATCTATACATGTGTATGTATTCTTCATATATATATATAATTACATATTCAACCTCTTAATTCAAAAGCACAAATATAAAAAAATTCGAATGAGAATGCAACCTTGTCCAATAATATAATTTGTACATATATATGTATTTTTCATGTATATGAACCTATGGATAACATGTAAATAATTTAATATAAACATATTCAATACCCATTGCATTTTTTTTATACAATGTTCCCAAACAATCCTCATTGATATCTCTTGATGACATAATTCTATCAAGGCATTGGCATTGTCAAACCATGCAATAATTATTTTTAAACATAAACTCATCAGTATTGATCCCATAAGAATAAGGCATGATTAAAGTAATAATTTTATCATTATTGAGGCTAAGAATGATTTATAGTTAACATCGTGATGTAATCATTATCAAGGCTAAGAATAATGAATGGTTAACATCAAAATTTAATTACTTTTGAGACAAGAATAATGAATGGTTATGAACTAAGAAATTATACATAGGATTTAAGCACAGTCCAATGATAATGTTGATATTATATAACAAACCTACTTAGATATCTATAAAATGACAATTGACTAAGGGTCATTCAACATTGCTCACCCTAGTTCAAAGTAAGGGTTGGTGTTAAAACCAACACTCTAGAAAAACATAAACTTTAGGCTAAGGATAATAATTATTCACTTGATAAAACTCCAACCTTTATGGATGAGATAAACAATTATTCATGAACTTAATAATACTCTAGCCTTTATGACCCAAAACAATAATTATTCACTTAATAATACTATGGTCTTTATGGTTGAGAACATAAATTATTCACTTAATAATACTTTGGTCTTTATGGTCGAGAACATAAACTATTCACTTAATAATACTTTGGAATTTATGGTTAAACACAATATACAAAGTTTAAATCTTAAAGAACACAATGCAAACACATTAAAATTTACATAGTGTTTACCAGCTTAGACGTTTTCACTAATATTAAATAAGATTGTAAGCGAATAAACACATATCTCAATAGCGCCCCCCAATAGTTTAACTTTCGACTATGATTCAGGTATGGACCAAAAGTATTCATCATATTCAAAGTAGAGTTATGGAGATGTAGGCCTAAAAGGGTCTTTACATAGTAACCAAATTGTTAAGCACATATTTATACCAATGACTTCCCTTTTTTACTCAACAGTTAAAAAACCCTAAAAAATAATCTACTACACAAAAGCAATTTCCTATTAAATTTTACTAACAAATAAGAAAACTCATCACAATTTTCCTAAAACTATCTCTTTTCAATCACAAAATATTTGCATGTCAATTTAATATCTATAATGAGAATATGAGTATACTACACGGTAAGTGCATGGATCTGTGACACAATCTTGGCTCTTAAGATGCCACTTTTTTTTTTCTTCTCAAATCAACAAAATCTGATTTGCACAAGAAAATGTAGTTACACTCAAAATTTCAAGATGTAGCAAGAACAAGAGTTGAAGTGATTTGAGTCTAGTTTCTAAGCTACTAATTCTTGTTGAAATTAATGAAGATTAAGGGTCTTAGAAAGGGGGGGCCAAAATAGATCTTGTTTTTATTAAAAAAAATAGCATAGCATCTGAGGGTCCCCCTTTTTTATTAACTATTTTTTTAGAATTTCAAAAATCCGAACGGTGAGAAATTAGCTAACACCATGTAGTTTATATTCGTTCTTTCAAATATTTTTTTTAATGAATATATGATATTTTATGAATTTTCGAAGTGGACACATCCTGAAAAGTTGAAATTGGAGCATGCTCCCCCTAAATGTTTTGAAAAATAATCAAAAATTGATTTTTTTTTCATCACATATAGAATGGTGTCTAGTTTTAAAAAATGTAATTTGTTTCGTGTTTCAAAACCTTAACTAAATCAAAATGAAAAAAGAATTATATATTTAGATAGCTAAGAGAGGTTAAATCCATCACAGGTTTTTTATAAACTTGCATTGAAAGATGTGCAAACGTGATGGTGAGCACAAACAAAAATATGAGAAATTTTGTTATCCTTTCAAAAAATCATGTCTTTTGCATGAAATGGTTGTCCAAACCTTTGGGTTGGATTCCCAATGCAAAATACAACCCATTTGGTGAGTGCCGAATTTGGCGCACACCAAATAGGTTGCTTCATTTGGCAAGTGCCAAATTTGGCACTTGCCAAATGTCATTCATGACTTTTGGAATGCATTTTTCTAAACTCTTTCATTTTATCTTTCTCTGCTAGGGAGACTATATACATGAAATAAACATTTAAGTTTAAGTTGAAATTTACATATGAAAATTTAATTTCTTATACTTTAAGTTATATTTCATGTATATAGTTTCAAGATATTTGAGAGCGGTTTTAGATCTCTAGGAGTTATAATGCAAATTCTAGTTTTTGGAAGATTTTAAAAAATTTCAGACTTAGTCAAATTTCAATAATCAACATGTCAAATTTTAGTTATCAAGAGGTAAAATTTCATCTTCTCTCTCTATCTCACTCATTTTCATCTCTTATTCTTTAGACCTCTCTCTCTCTCACTATCTCCATCCCTTTATCTAACACTCTCTCCCTTGAGCTCAAGAACTATGTCTCTACATGTCCATCTCTCTGTCCTCCCCTCTCTAATATCTATCTCCCTCCCTCTTTCCTTCTCTACATTTCTCTATCTCTGCTCCCTCTCCTTCTATATCTCTCTCTCTATATATATATCTACTCTTTATATTACCTCTCTATCCCTACCTATCCCTCCCTCCCTCTCTGTCCCCTCTTTTTCTCTCACTCTCTACTTCCCTCTCTCTCTCCTTCCCTATCTACTCTCTATCTCACCATTCTCTCTCTCCTTCCCTCTCTAGTTCTCTCTATCTCACCTCTCTCTCCTTCCCTCCCTCCCTCTCTAATTTTCTCTATCTCCCCCTCTCTCTCCTTCCCTTTCTACTTCTCTCTATCTCACCTCTCTTTCTCCCTCTCTCTTCCTTTCACCCACCTTTTCTCTCTACTTCTCGCTATCTAACCTATCCCTCTATACCTCTTTCTCTCTCCCCCTCCTTCCCTCTCAATCTCTCCACCTTCCTCCTTACCTCTCTACTTCTCTCTCCATCACACATCTCTATCACCTATCACACTTCTCTCTCTCCTTCCATCTCTACTCTTTCTCTCTATCTCACCTCTCTCTCCCTACCTATCCCTCCCTCCTCTCTCTTATCTCTCTCACCTTTATCCCTCCCTCCCTACCTCTTCCTCCCTCTCTCCTACCCTCTATACTTCTATTTATCTCCTCCTCCCTCTATCTACCTACCTCTCTCTATTTTTGTCTCATCTCTCTTTCCATCCCTACCTCTCCCTCTATCTCTCCTTTCATATCTACTTCTCTCTACCTAGATGTCCATCTATACCTATTTCTCTCTCCCTCCTTGCCTCCTCTCTCTCAATATATCCACCTTATTCCCTCTCTAATCTCTCTATCACCTCTCTTTATCTCTGTCCTTCCCTCTCTACTCTCTATATCTCTCCCTTACTCCCCATTTTTCTATCTCTCCTTTCTCCCCCTCCCTCTTTCTATCTCTCATCGCCCTCTCTCTACCTACCTCTCTCTCTCCTTCTATCTATATAAATTATCCATATTTACCTATCCCTCCCTCCCCTCTCTCTTCCTTCCACCAAAATTCACTCTATACATCTCTTTATCTAACTTACCCCTATATACCTCTTTCTCTCTCCCTCTCTCTTTCCCTCTCTTTCACTCTCTCAATCTCTCTACCTTCCTCCTTACATATCTACTTCTCTATATCACCTCTCTCTCCCCCCCTTCCCTCTCTACTTTATTTCTCTCTATCTCACCTGCCTCTCCCTAAATATCCCTCCCTCTCTCCTCTCTCTCTATCTCACCTCTCTCTCCCTCCCTCCCTACGTCTTCTTCCATCTCTCCTCTCCTCTCTACTTCTCTCTATCTCCCCCTCCCTCTCCTTACCTACCTCTCTCTTTATTGCTCTCTCTCACCTCTCTCTCTAAATCCTTATCTCTCCCTCTATCCCTACCTCTCCATCCATATCTCCTTCCCTCTCTACTTCTCTATATCTCCCCTCCCTCTCTCTACCTACCTCTCTCTCCATCCCTACCTCTCCCTCCATATCTACTTCCCTCTCTACTTCTCTCTACCTACCTATCCCTCTATACCTCATTCTCTCTCTCTCCCTCTCCCCCTCCTTCCCTCTCTCATTATCTCCACCTTCGTCCTTCTCTCTCTAACTTCTCCCTCCCTTATCCTCTCTACTCTGTCTCTATCTCAACTCTCTCTACCTACATATCTATCCCTCCCTCATATTTCTATCTCTCGTCTCCCTATCTCTCTCCTCTCCCTCTCTACCTACCCTTTCTCTCCTCTCCCTCTCTCTACTCTTTATCTCAACTCTATCTACCTCTCATTGCCTCTCTACTTATCTCTATCTCTAGCTCCCGCTCTCTACCTACTCATCCCTCTATATCTCATTCTTTCTCCCTCCCTCCCTCCTCTCTCAATCTCTCCACCTTTGTCCTTCTCTCTCTACTCTCTCACTTCTCCCTCCCTCTCTCTCCTTCCCTCTCTAATATCTCTCTATCTCAACTCTCTCTCATTCCCCCCACTTTCTATCTCTCATCTCCCTCTCTATCTATTCCTTGTCTCCCCTCTCCCTCTCTCTACTCTCTCTATCTCAATGCTCTCTCTACCTACCTATCCCTCTATACATCATTATTTATTTCTCTCTCTCCCTCCCTCCTTCCTTCTCTACTTCTCTCTCTATCACCTCTCCTTATCACCCCTCTCTATCTCTCTCTCCTTCCCTCTATACTCTCTCTATATCAACTCTATTTCTCCCTACCTTTCCCTTTCTCTCCATCTCTCTCTCCTTCCCTCCCTACTCTCTATCTCAACTCTCCCTACCTTTCCCTTGCTCTCTCTATCTCTCTCTCCCTCTCCCCTCTTTCTATTTATTCTCTCTCTCTCTCTCACACTTTCTCTATTTCCATCTCTTCTCACCCTCTCTCTACCTACCTATCTCTCTCCTTCTATTTATCTCAACTATCCCTCTTTACCTCTCCCTCCCTCCTCTCTCTCTTCCACCAACCTCATCTCTCTACTTCTATCTATCTAACCTACCCCTATATACCTCTTTCTCCCTCCCTCCCTCCCTCCCTCCCTCCTCTCTCTTAGTCTCTCTACCTTCTTCCCTCTCCACTTCTCTCTATCACATCTCTCTATCACCTCTCTCTATCCCCTATCTCTCCCTACCTATCCCTCCCTCCCTCCTCTCTATCTCACATATCTCTCCTCTCCCTCTATACATACCGCCTATCTCTCTCCTATCCCTCTCTCTACTCTCTATCTCAACCCTATCTCTATCTATCACTCCCTCCCTACAATCTATCTCAACTATTCCTCTTTACCTCTCCCATGCTCTAGAGAGGTGAGATAGAGAGAGTAGAGACAAAGAGGTATGGAGGGAGAAGTGGGAGAGATAGAGGTGATAGAGATATGCGATAAATAGAATTAGAGGGGATAGATGGAGAGATAGAGAGAGAATGGAAAGATAAAGAGAAGTAGAGAGGGAAGGAGAGAGTCAGAGAGAAAGATGGGAGAGAGAGGGAGAGAGGGAGAGAAAGAAGGGGAGAGAAAGAGAGTGGATGGAGGGAGGTATACGTAGGGATATATATGTAGAGAGTTGAGATAGAGTAGAGAGGGAAGGAGAGAGAAATGAAGGAAGGGATAAGTGAGAGAGAGGTGATAGTGATATGTGATAGAGAGAAGTAGAGCGAGGAGGAGGGAGGGAGGGAGAGAGAAAGAGGTATAGATGGATAGGTTAGATAGAGAGAAGTGGAGATAGAATGTGGGTGGGAGGAAGGAAGAGAGAGATAGATACAAAGATAGAGATAGATAGAGAGAGGGGGAGATAAATAAAATTAGACATGGAACAAGGGATGGAGGGGGAGAGAGAGATGAGATATAGAGACGTAGAGAGAGATAGAGAGAGAATGGAGAGATAGAGAGAAGTAGAGAGAGATAGAGAGAAGTATAGAGGAAAGGATAGAGTGAGAGAGAAAGAGGGGGAGGGAGGGGGAGAGACTAGAGGAGATAGTGAGATAAATAAGGGGAGAGGGGGGAGAGATAGAGAGAGAGAGAGGTGAGATAGAGAGAGTAGAGAGGGAAGGGGAGAGAGAGGGAGGGAGGGATGGATGGAGAGGGAGAGAGAGGGGGAGAGAGGTGATAGAGAGATAAGTAGAGAGGGAAGAAGGAAGGTGGAGATATTGAGAGAGGTAAGAAGAGATGGCGGGAGAGAGAAAGAGGTATAGACAAATAGATAAGATATAGGTAGAGAGGGAAGGTGGGAGGGAGGGAGGAAAAGAGAGAGACAAAGAGAGATAGGTAGAGTGAGGGAGAGGAGAGATAAAGAGTATGTAAGGAAAGCAAGAGTGCATAAAAAATTTCCTGATGCTAATTCAGAGAGGATTTAATGCAAAAGTGGATTTCAATTTCATTTAAAAAACATTAAGATGCACTTTTAACAGGAAATTACATAATAGCCAAATACACAGGCACAAAATAGACACCATATTTAATGTGGGAAAACCATTATGGGAGAAAAACCCACCACCAAGAAAAGATCAGTTTATTATCAGTAAACAATGGTTCACAATAAAGTTACAGATCAATCCTTCATGACATCAATTCTCAATTTCACACTGCGACATCAACTTGATCACCTCACACAGATTATAGTTATACAATAGTAACTCTACCGTATTGTTACAATGCTACAACAACATAAAGTAATGAATTACCATTCAACCACTGAACAATCAACCATTCAACCCACAACAAAGTTCTCAAACATCTTTTAAATCTCCATTGAACTCTATCCATTCAGTTACTAGAAGTTCAACCATTCTCCCTTTCACAGTCACAAGATATTCATTATCCCACATGCACTAAGTAGATGAACCAGTTCAGGTTTAAATACAACCACCCACAAAATACTATGTGTCGGAACGTTGACCTTTTTTCTTCGAGCTAACATCACCACCAAGTCACCTTGACTCTTCATTGTTATTGGCTCATCGGAGTGTTAGAGCTATTGAAGCATCGAAGGATCGGGTGTCAAGAAAAAATTGCCAGACATTCCACTCAAACCCCTGACAACTCTGATATGCCGATACCTGACTGTTAGACCAAGGCACCATCTGAGCTATCGGAGGTTGGGGATGTTAGAACTTCACAACATTTAAGAAATTTCAATGATCGAACTCTGATTGCTGATCCATTCGACTGTCGATCATCAATACTCCAAAGAAGACTAAGTAACAAGTCTAAGGCTTAACCAGCTTAACACACGACTACCGACATGCCGATGCCCAATCACCGATACAAGCTAGTAATTTGAGGCACTACTTCTCAACATTCTCCCACTTGACGAAAAACTTACTAGCCCTCCAAATGAACTGAAAAATCACTAAGAATGATGGGCATCAAGGCCCATCACATTTGAACACCATTTGAACTTAGTTGTGCTCATAGGCTTTGTCAACACATTTGCAACATTTTTCAGAGTATCAACCTTTCCATCTTCCACCATGTCTCGAACAAATTGATACTACACATCAATATGTTTTGTCCAGGCATGGAAATTAGGGTTTTTTGCCAAACAAATGGCACTCTAACTATCACAATAGATAGGAATCTACCCTACATTAAACCCCAACATCAGAACATAAACACTTAAGCCAAAAAACCTCTTTACAAGCATGAGTTGATGTCATATACTTTGCCTCTGTAGTAGATAAAGTGACTACAACATGTCGCCTACTCATCCAAATAATTGCACCACCAAATAACGTGAAGATGTATCCACTAGTGGATCTTTTGTTGTCAATGTCTCCCACCCAATCAGATTCCACATATCCACAAATGCTAAGAGACTTTTGTGAACTAACAAATTTTCCATGATAACATAAAGCATACTCCAAAGTTCCCTTCAAGTATTTGAAAACTCTTTTCACATCATCCCAATGTGACCTTCCTGGATTATCCATAAATCGACTTAATACTCCAACTACTTGAGAAATCTCTAGCCTAGTACAGACCATTGCATACATTAAATTTCCAACTACACTTGCATAAGGCACTCTAGTCATTTCCTCCATCTCATTCAGAGAGTTTGGACAATCTTCAACAAATAGCTTCATTCCCTGCAATACCAAAATAACTAATTGCTTGCACTATCATATTGAATCTCTCAAGGAAAATATTGATATACTTGCTTTGGCTGAGCCAAAGTTTTCTATTCTCCCTATCCCTTTTAATTTCCATCCCCAAAATATACTTAACTTCACCTAAATCTTTCATTTCAAACTATGTTGATAATTGGGATTTTAATTCAGAAATCATACTCTTACTATTCCCAATGAATAACATGTCATCCACATACAGGGCAATAATAAACAAACAATCATTTTTAGTTTTATAATATACAATGGTCTAATTTTGATCTCACAAATCCCAATGACAACACATAAGTGTCAAAATTCTAGTACCACATTCTAGGTGACTATTTTAAACCATACAAAGATTTCCTTAACTTGCAAACCAGATTTTCTTTACCCTTTTCCACAAAGTGCTTAGGCTGGTACATACAAATTTCTTCCTCCAAGTCACCATGAAGGAACACTTTCTTCACATCCATATGTTTGATTTCTAAGTTAGCTTAGCTACAAAAGAAATATGATAGATGTCAGCTTAGCTAAAGGAGAAAATATTTCTCCATAATCAATTCCCTCTTTTTGGGAATACCCCTTTGCAACCGACCTTGCTTTATACTTTTCAACAATTCCATCCAGAATAATTTTCTTCTTAAATACCCATTTACAGCCAACTACTTTTTGAACTTTTGGCAAGGGTACTATATCCCAGGTTTCATTCTTCTTAAATGAAGCCATTTCTTCATTCATGGCCTCCGACCAATAAGTTGTAGTAGACATATTTATTGCCTCCTTCACAGTCCTAGGCTCATTAGTGTTAGTAATCAAAGCATAGGCATAGTTTGAATCCAACATGGAAAATCCATACCTATCAGGCTGAAGTTGTGGTTCCTCTTCCTGTTCAGAACTCTCAAAGCTGCTTGAACTCTCCTCATTATTATGTCCACCAGGAGTACATAGTTCTTTCTTTTCAGGAGTAATGGGTACTTCTACTACCTCCTATTTTTCTTCTTCTTCCTTCTTCTCTCACTATAAATCTATAGCAGAAGGTTTCACCTCTCAAAATATTACACTTTTGCTGTATACAACCTTCTCAGCAACAAGATTTCAAAGCTTGTATCCGTTTACACTGACTCCATAGCCAATAAAGATACATTTGATAAACTTTTTATGAAACTTAGATATTTTTACATTAGGCACATAAGTATATGCCTCACAGCCAAAGAAACGAAGATGTCTTAGAGAGGGCTTCTTACCAAACCATACTTCCATAGGCATTTTATCTACCGATACCAAAGAGGGTGACCAATTCAACAAGTAACATGTTGTAGTAGCGACTTCAACCCAAAACTTCTTCTCTAGACCAACACTACTCAACATACTTATCACCCTTTCCATAAGCATTCTATTCAACCTTTCAACAACTCCATTTTGTTTTGGAGTGTAAGGCATTGTTTTATGCCTTTTAATTCCATGGTCTTTGCAATACTCATCAAAATATGTTGAGCAAAACTCACTGCTATTATCCATCCTCAAGCATTTTATTTTCCTACCAGTCTAATTTTCTACCAAGATCTTGAACTCTTTAAATTGACTAAACACTTCTGATTTACTTTTAAGAAAGTATACAAATTCCCTTCTTGAATAATCATCTGTGAAAGATACATAATATCTAGACTTAGATAAAGAAGGAACATTAACTGGACCAAAAAAATCAGAATGAATATAATCCAGCTAACTAAAATATTTATGAGGACTCGAATAAAATAAAACACAGTTATGGTTTCCATATATATAATGTTCATAGAAATCGAACTCAAAATTACAATCAACAAGCCCTTCAACTAGATTTTTTATTTTTCAAGGATTTTAAGCCTTTCTCTCCTATGTGACCGAGTCTATGATGCCACATCATGGTTTTCTCTACTAGGAGTTTCACCTCCAAGTAATTTTCACCCAGAAGAGCTTCATTCTCCTTCTCTATGTGAGCAAATTTGCTTGATTTTATAGAGACATTGTTACATTGAACAAGACGTGCATCCAACTTATATAAAGTGCCAATGCGTGCACCCTTAGCCAACACCATTGAGCCTCTAGTCATCTTATAGCCTCTATGCAAGTAAACATAATTCATCTTACTAACAGAAAGAAGGTTACGAGCCAGACCTGGTATGTGTAGTATGCCATCAATTCCTTTAATTATTCTATCAGGGAATTGAATTCCAACTCTTCCATGACTAACAATTTCTAGAGTTGAATCACTTGTTAGGTATACCTTTCCACCAAAATACTTTTCATACTTAGTGAACCAATCTCTATGAGATGTCATATGAAAAGATTCACTCAATTCGATCAGCCAGACATCATCTGATGCCTGAGTTTCCAAGTCTTTAATGAAGGAATTTGCATCACTCTGAGAAGAATCGTTATCCAAAGAATTGTTTTTCTTCTTCCTCCTTTTCTCCTCTTTGCAATCCTTATGGACATGACTAGGCTACCCAGAATTCCAACATTTCACCTTGGAATTCTTACCAAGAGACTTTGATCTCCCTTCAGATTTGGATTTAGACTTCGTTTCTTTCTTCTTGCCTCTCTCCTTTGATCTACCCCAAACAACAAGAGCCTCCTTGGCCATCTCAAAATATTTTCTTCATATTTCTTCTAACAGCAGTGAAGAAACCACATATTCCTTCTTGAAATTAGTTTTACTTCCAATAGCCATTACCAGATGATCCCAAGTGTCAGGTAATGAACATAAAAAAATAATACAATGATCATCCTCCTCTATTTTCACACCCACAAAAGCCAGTTGAGAAATAATCATATTAAATGAACTCAGATGGTCTGATATAGATGCACCTTCTTCCATCTTCAAGGAGTAAAAATTCTTCCTCAAGAATAACTTATTCACTAGAGACTTTCCTTGATAAATGTCACCAAGTTTCTTCCATAACGAAGATGTAGTCTTCTCCTCATGGACATTCAGAAGTATAGAATCGACCAGACAAAGTCTTATCAACCCTCTAGCTTTTCTATTTGTGAGGTCCCAATATTATTGCTTTATTCTTGAAGGTTTGTTCCAGACACAAAAATCCAGAGATCTCTATCTACCAGTAGATCTTCTATTTTGAGTTTCCACAACTCAAAATTTCTGCCATTGAACTTATCAATGTCTACTCTTCCAGAAGTGCTTGCCATCTCAATCTGCAACTAATATTACCCTCTTTCTTTGCAAGACTCCCACTTGAACATGATTAGCACAAAAATCCCACCTAACCCACAAGGATAACACAACTGGCCAAGCTTTGATACCACTTATAAGGAAATAAAGAGTGTGGAAAAAATTTCCTAATGCTAATTCAAAGAGGATTTAATGAAAAAGTGGCTTTCAATTTCATTTACAAAACATTAATCTGCACTTTTAATAGGAAATTACAAAATAGAAAAATACACATACACAGAATAAACACCAGATTTAACATGGAAAACCCTTACGAGAGAAAAACCCACCACCAAGAAAAGATCACTTTATTATTAGTAAACAATGGTTCACAATAAAGTTACAAATCAATCCTTCATTGCATCAATTCTTAGTTTCACACTGCGACATCAACCTGATCACCTCACACAGATTATAGTTATACAACAATAACTCTATCGTATTGTTACAATGCTACAACAACATACAGTAACGAATTACCATTCAACTGCTGAACAATCAACCATTCAACCCACAACAAAGTTCTTAGACATCTTTTAAATCTCCATCAAACTTTGTCCATTCGATTACTAGAAGTTCAATCATTCTCCCTTTCACACTCATAAAATATTCATTATCCCACATGCACCAAGTAGATGAACTCGTTCAGGTTTAAATTCAACCACCCACAAAAGACTATGTGTCGATATGTTGACCTTTTTCCTTCGAGCTAACATCACCACCAAGTCACCTTGACCCTTCATTTTTATCAGGTCATCGGAGTGTCAGAGCTATCGAAGCATCGAAGGATTGGGTGTTGAGAAAACATTGCCAAATATTCCACTCAAACCCCCGATAACTCTAATATGCCAATACTCGATTGTCAGACCAAGGCACCATCAAAGCTATCAGATGTCAGGGATGTTAGAGACTTCACAACATTTAAGAACTTTCAACGACCAAACTCCAATCATTGATCCACCCGACTGTCGATCGTCAATAATCCAAAGTAGACTAAGTAACAAGTCTAAAGCTTAACCAACTTAACACATGATTGTCGACATGCCGATGCCCGATCGCCGATACAAGCCAGTAATTTGAGGCACTACTTCTCAATAGAGTAGAGAGGGAAAGAGGTAGGGAGGGAGACATAGGTGAGATACATAATGATGGAGGGAGAGATATGTAAAGAGAGGGATAGGGGAGATAAAGATAGGTAGAGAGGGAAGGAGATAGAGAGAGGAGAGATAAAGAGAAGTAGAGAGGGGAGGGACAAAGAGGTAGGTAGGATATAGAGGTGAGTGAGAGAGAAAGAGTGTGTAAGAGAGAAAAATAGGGGAGAGAGGAAGGGGGAGATAGAATGAGAGTAGAGAGGGAAGGAGAGTAAGAGATAAATATGGGGGAGGGAGAGTGAGAGGTAGAGAGAGTGGTAGGGAGTGGAGGGAGAGGTAGGTAGAGAGAGGGAAGAAGAGAGGGAAGGAGAGAGTAAGAGATAAATATGGGGGAGGGAGATAGAGAGAAACTTAGAGAGGGAAGGGGGTATGGAGGGAGAGTTAAGGAGGGAGATAGATGTGTGTGTGTGAGAGAGAAACATCTCTCTACCTACCTCTCTATGTTTCTATCTCATTTATCTCTCCCCTTCCCCCTCTACTTCTCTCTACCCACCTATCCCTCTATACATCTTTTTTTCTCCCTCTCTCCCTCCTTCCCTCTTGATATCTCTACCTTCTTCCCTCTCTACTTTTCTCTATCACATATCTCTATCACCTCCCTCTCTATCTCTTTCTCCATCCCTCTCTATTCTCTCTATCTCAACTCTCTTTCTCCCAATATTTCCTTCTCTCTATCTCTCTCCTTCCCTCTCTACTCTCTCTATCTCAAATCTCTCTCCCTACCTTTTTGTCCCTATCTCTATCTATCTATCTCTCTATCTCTCCCTCTACCTCCTTCTATATCTCCTCTCTCCCTCCCCTCACTTTCTATCTCTCCTTGCCCTCTCTCTACCTACCTCTCTCTCTCTCTCTCTCTCTCTCCTTATATCTATATCAACTATCCCTCTTTACCTCTCCCTCCCTCCTCTCTCTCTCTCCTCCACCAACCTTCTCTCTCTACTTCTATCTATTTGACCTACTCGTATATGCCTCTTTCTCTCTTCCTCCCTCCCTCCTCTCTCTCTTCTACCAACCTTCTCGATCTCTACTCTCTATCTCACCTACCCCTATATACCTCTTTTTCTCTCCCTCCCTCCCTCCTTCATTCTCTGAATCTCTCTACCTTCCTCTTTACCTCTCTCTCTCACTCGCTCTCCCCCCTTCCCTCTCTACTCTCTTTCTCTCTATCTTAACTCTCTCTCCCTACATATTGTTAGCTCTATAAACTACACCCTTGCTAGTTGTAGAACTTAGCATTTCAGAGTAACATGGGAACATTCCTAGACTGTGGGTTACCTAAAATTGGAATGAACCTCAAAATAAGGTTGGCTCCTAAATGGTAATCACCTAAACTAATCTAATGATTTCAGATGAAAAGGGTAAAAGGATAACTTAAATTAAAAATGAACTAAAAACTTTAATAAAGGTGATGCACCAAAAACATTTACTAGACTTGAAAACAACTTGCATACATAGGTTATCAACTATAACCTTGATGAACACAACTCAATATTGATATGTTTTGCATCATTATTTTGTAAGAAGGCTACAATGCACACTCCTAGAAGGAAATAAATCTTTCACAACTTGAAACAACTGCAACACAACACAACTTACAACCTACAACTTCATATACTTTTTGTTTAAAGATGCCACTAATGAGACAAAAAACTAGCAATAATAAAATTCACAAGTAGTTGCATCAAATCATCCAAATGCAACAATGAAAAAACAAATGAGAAGGTAAAAATACTTATCTCCATTAATCATCAAGGTATGAACTGATATACATGTCCCAAAAGAGTTACAAAAAATGTAATATCTCTCCAAAGGACTCCAAAAAAGTCACTAAGTAAAAGAAGAGCATAATCAGAACTGAGTACAAAATTGAGTTAACAAGTGACTATAACCATCCTCCTCCAAGATCCACCAAAATAGGACCTAGAACCTTCTTGGTCGTATGCAATAATAAAGCCAAAAATATAGCTCCTATATCTTCTCCAAAAAGGCTCTAAAGCGCTGAAAAGGTCAACTTTGACCAAGTACATCATGAAGGCATGAGAAACTAACTCCTATATTCCCTCATTCCCTCCAAAAGGTGAGTAAATTTCCCTACATCTTCTCCCTTGGTTGACCAACTGCTTCAACCATCCCTTAGATGCTTTCAAAAGCATCAAAGCTTAACAATATCCCTTTAAAGCATTTACAAGGAATAATACTTCATTTTTACATTAAAAATGGCACTTTAACTAGGTGATTTATAACACATCACTTCGTCAAAAGCTTTACATTTCAAAGTGAACTGCAAAATAATAAAGGCTCTAATTCGACCTATGAGGAAGATAAATGCAAAGATAATGCAAGTTATGAAGGAATTTACACTTAGCATACACAAGTGGTTCATAAAGTTTACTAGGCATGAAAACCCATGGGTATATTAGTTTCACTTGCAAAAAATAAAATGAAAAGGAAAAAATGCTTTAGGGTTGAAACCTTAAAGGAAAAACTACAACTCTCATTCATTTTCATTTCATTTTTGCAACCCTTCATTATGCTGGGCGTCGCCATGGTTAGTTGTAAGACCCTTTGAAAATGGTAGATTCTGAAGAAAATGTGAAGGCCGAGATGAGTAAGACTTTATTTCTGTGTAAACATTGATCATTTTTTATTTTTTGTGAATACGATGCTTGTTTTGAGCTCTAACATGGAAGAAAATGATAAGAACATGTTTATTTTTCTATAACATTATGAAGTTGTGCACTCTATATGATTTATTTGGATTTCTTTACATCTCCATGCCTGGGTTTTGCACTTTCTAACATATGGTAAAAGATTTACTCCTTAATCCCTTTCCATGGCGTGACCCTTCATCATGCTTGTTTGAACCCTAGTGTGTAAATGGGATTTCATCTTTGTATTTCACTAGCTCCATGATTTCTCTATACTTGGCTCCCTGAGAGTCTTTCTTTAGCCGAGATTTGGCTCAGCTCTTCACACATATATTTGAGGTTGCTATTTTACAAATATAGAAAACCCTCCATTTTCCTATAAACACAACCATGAAAATTTACGGGTCCTCACTTTTTGGCACAAAAGAAGGTTTCATATCACTGTTAGTTGATACCCCATTAAAAACACTTTGGATCAATCTCCCTTTCCCACCATGGAATTTCCTTATGCATTGTGACTTGATCGTCATAATATCTTCACTGTTGATAGTTCCTAAGATAGTGCATTATTTGCATTCTAAGAGACATTTGAAGATGTAGTTGTTTGCCTCAACTTATGATTTTCAAGACAACGAAAACATCAAACTGTAACTATATAAGCAATGATGGTAGACAACTCATGAACTGCCCCACTATATTTTGATTCATGCCATTGAAGTGATATTTTTGGTATTGCATTTCTTGTGCGTCAAGTGCTCTGTTTCATGCATATACAACAAGATTGCATTTACACTCCTATTCACTGAAACAATAATAGTGTACATTGATAATAAAATTATAAGAAATATAGAAACTATTGCATTAATGTCCCTGTATTTCCAAGTTGTATTGCTCATTGTTCTTGCACCTGAAGGTTATCTTGGCACAAACAATCTAGGACAATTATTTTATACTTGTTGAAATCACTATTGTTCATGTTCTTTTATGATGCAAAATATATCAGTTGATGCTTCTGGCTTGATGTATCATACTAATCATGCATCTAATCCATTCCCACTCCTAGAAAACACCATTACCTTATATGAATCTCCCTTCATTAAACACACTCGCACTATGATACACTATTTAATTAAAATGCACTCATGATGATACAATTTCTGCATTCAAGTGAAGTATTCTGCCTTTGGTTCATTTTCATTTGATCATTGTTTCATTAGCAAGGTGGATATCATTTCAAAGAAAAAGTAAACCTTTATGTAAGTTCAAGAATAACTTTCTAGTGTTGCAATATGACAAATCTGAACATGCTTTTCTTGTGCTACCATGTTGAAACTGATGGATATGTTTCCCTTATCGATAGAAAAAGTGACAATAAAGCATTAGATGATTTTTTCACTACTTTTACATTGTATTTATGACTCTTTGTCTCTTATAGCTTGGAAACTATCTCTCTCAAGTGATACAAGAGAGTAGCATGATGGGCTCAACCCTTGTGGGAGCCCATTTTACTCCACATGCTATGATCAAATGAAACAAACTAGCAATGAAGATTTCACCTATGCCCACACAGTGAACAAACATGTTAGATAAAATAGAGCATATGATAGATATTGATGATAATCCTCTTCTTTCCCCTTATTCTTATGATTTTGCAAACTATTTTAATGCCTTATGAGAGTAGGCTATATATTTGTTGATGTGGCATATTTAGAGATTACGGGTCTTGAGCTCTAACATAAACACTCTCATATTATGCAGGAATTTCTAGAGCAATCAGGAAACTTCCAGAGAAATTGAGCGACTGAGCAACTGAGTAAGGATGCAAAAATTCAAATTGGGGTTCATCATTCAAGCAATGACAAATCCCTAGTATTCCCATATTCTTTTTCCTTTATGTATCTTCAAATGTATAGTTTATTTTTGTGTTGCATTGAAAGAGTTAATCCCATGGCTTGTGTGGGACACTATACTTTTGTAATCATCAATGAAAATAGAATTTATGCAAAAAAAAATTGCAATCTTTCACTTGTGTACATCTGCATAATAAAATGCAATCAATTTGATAATTATTTGTGCATATGAATGGAAAATAGAAGAATTCAATGTGTACCTTTTATCTTCACTTTACAAAATAATCACAACTATACCTGATTGAGATGGAAGCAAAATATGGTAACATTTTTGGTGACATTTGCTAAATGTTTTCCTACTAAACATCTTGACCAGTTGCTTGAGCTTATGCATTGGGCAAAAAGTCAATAGAAAACTGACAAGACTTGAAAAATAGTCTTTCATACTATTGTAACTCTTCAAAACAATGTATAACACCTTGAAACCTTATTTCAACCTACTAAAACTCAAGACAAATTGACTAACTATGCAAAAGAACATTTAGAGGAAAATAAACTACATCTAAACTAATGTGTTGCAACACTTATTGAATCAAAACTCCTACACTAACAAGTACCAAGATAATCATACATCAAAAAAGAGTTTGAGTTGTATCCCATTAACTGGGATAGGCAATAACTCACCATCCATTTTTGACAATGGGAAAGCATTGTGCTATTTGGACTCTACAATGATGAAGAATCCACTCCACATACTGTCAAACTTAGTGCGTTTTCTAGGCCTACTCTTTATCTCATCCCACTTAAGCACAACATCCCCTTCTTTAAACACACTTGGTGTTGATTTCTTTTCAAAAAAATCACATGGAGTTGATGAAACTTCATTGTTTTGATGGTTTTATCTCTTGTTTCTTCTAGCTCCATGAGTTGTGCATATCTGATTGCCATTGGATTTCCCTCTTCAAACATTTCAAGCTGGCTAACATTATCCAGAGCTGGAAACTCAATAGACGAGGGCAGCCTTGCCTCTTTCCCATATACCAACATATAAGGGGAGTTTACAATGGACCTCTTTGGAGTTATTCTATCTGCCCACAAGGAATATTTCAACATGGTGTGCCAAGTTCTTTGGTTATCCTCCACTATTATCTTGATAATTATGATCAGGTTCTTATTTTTTGATTATTCCAAACCATTACCTTGAGGGTAATAGTTTGATGATTTATTCAAATGAATACCATTTTTGACAACCCAATCACTCACCCTGATTCCAATAAAAGCTAAGGAATTATCAAAAATAATTGACTGAGGTACACCAAATCTGGTTATCAAATCAAGATAAAAATTTAGAACAACACTTTTATTAGCTTCCTTTAAATCCACAACTTCAGTCCATCTAGTAAAATAGTCAGTTGGAGTGAGGACCCATCTATGACCTTCACTAGAAGGTGGGTTAATAGGTCCTATAAAATAAATGCCCCACCTCATAAAAGGTTGTTCCACTTGTATAGGTTGCAAAGGAAAAGCCGACAACCTCTCTTTGTCTGTAAACATGGCACACACAACACATTTTCTTTCCCAATCATGGGAATCTTTGAAGAGACTTGGCCAATAGTAGCCAACCCTCATGATCTTCCAAGTTGTGGTCCTTGGAGCAAAATTTCCACTAGTTGTACCATCATGGAACTCATGGAGTATTTTATCAATATGATTAGTATCAATGCACCTTAGTAATACCCCATTATAATCCTTCCTAAACAATATACCATTAAGAAGCACATAAGGAATTGACTGTAACCTGAAGTACCTCATTTTTTCTTTGTCCAAATCATGTGGACACTCTCCAGTCTGTAGGAATTGGACCATCTCTTGCATCCAAATTGCACCCAACGTTGGTGCAACAATCTGAGGTTCATTATTAGTGAAAAAAATAGCTTCCTTATGATTTTCTTGCTCATTTTCAGACCCAGTAGCTAGCTTCTCACACAACCCTTTTCCCCTAACCAGCTTTGTGATCTTGATGTTAATATCATACTCCATGAATTTTATGATCTAGCCTGCTCTCTTCTCATTCAGATATTTGCTAAGAAGAAATTCCTTGACACTAGGATGAGCAACCATTAGATGAAATTTATTATTAGAAATCAAATGCCTAAAATTATTCAAACTCCTAATAACAACAAGTGCATGTTTCTCCACAAAAGTATATCCCTACTCATAGTCTTCTAGGCCTTGACTAAAAAAAGAAATAGGCTATTCTGAATTGTCATCATTCTATTGTACCAACATTTTAGAAATGGTGTCTATGTTATCAAAAGTATAAAGAATAAAATACTTTGCAAAATTAGGGTTTGCCAGAGTGGGAGCTACTGATAATGCCTCCTTGATTGATTCAAAACTGTGCGTAGCTTCTCTGGTCCAGCTAAAACTTGCATTCTTTTTCAATATAGTAGTTAGTGGTTTCAAAAGAGTTGCAATATCTGGAATGAATCTTCTCCAAAAATTAATTCTACCAAGAAATCTTTGTAGACCCTTTTTATGGCTGGGTAAAGGTAAGGCTAAGATAACACTTACTCTCTTTGGATAAATGGTAATCCCCTATTTTGACACTATATGTCCAAGAAGATTTCCTTCATGAACAAAAAAAAATGCATTTTTTGGGGTTAAGGGATATAAAAAATTCCCTACACCTCTCAAATACTTGTTTCAAATGGGATAGATGCTCATCTACATTTTTAGAAAACATTGTTATATCATCAAGGTAAATGATCACTAGCTTATGGATTAGCACTTGAAATGCCATGTCCACGGCCCTTTGAAAAGTGGCACCAACATTGGACAAACCAAATGGAATTCTTTTATAATCCATAGTGCCCCACTTTATGGTAAAAGCAGTCTTATATTGATCCTCTTCCTTTACTAATACTTGGTTATAACCAAAATAACCATCAAGAAATGAAAATCTCTCTAAACCAACAACTACTTGAAGGATCTATTCCATAGAGGGCAGTGGCTAATGATCTTTTAACGAGGCTCTATTGAGGTCTCTAAAATATACACAAAGCCTAATCTCTCCATTTTTCTTTCTAGCTGGGACAAGGTTAGAAACCCATGATGTATGCTTGATTCGTAAAATGATGCCTCCATCATTCAACTTAGTCAATTCTTTTATCATAAGAGGCTCAAGTTTTGGATTTAAAGGCCTATGTTTCTACCTAACAGGTTTTGCATTTGGCTCTAATTCTATAGTATGCTAGGAAATTTGGGGATCGAAACCCTTTAAATCTGAATACTCCCATGCAAAGACATCATGAAACTCTTGACAAAGTGCAATAAAAGCCTATCTATCTTCATGGGAACAAATCTTACCAATTTTAAGGAGCTTACCTTTAAATATTTCAAGCTCTTCATAATGCTCCTCTTTTATCTACATGTTGGTCTTTCCTGTTAGCTGATCATCAGTACTAAAAATGGATTCCAAGGTAACCAGACCATTGGGCAACTTGTTTGTCCTTAACTAAATAACCCGATCATCATATTGCTACTTAAGTTTCTCTTGGTTTACCACTGAGAACTCATCTTATTTGAGCAAAAAACTCAATACCTTCTCATCACTCTCAAAAAATTTCCAATGAATATTGTTATGAGGAATAGATGGTATTACAACTTTAACATATTTCTGCACTTTTTCTTTCTTAATACCATTAGGTATGTCAAATTGAGCACCTATTGCAACAAGCCTATTTTCATGCTTATTTTGACTCCTAGGAATAGAAATCAGATTGAAAGCATCAAATTCCTCTATCATGTCCCATACTCTATGTTTTTAAGACTTCAATACATCATTTTTAGTAACATGAAGACCTCTTACCTGATTAACAATTAGTTCATTGTCACCATATACCTGTAAGCAACCAATCTTTCTCTTTCTAGCCCATTCCAACCCTTAAATCAAGCCTTCATATTTAGAAGTATTATTAGTACATGAAAATGCAAAGTGAAAAGAATAATAATACTTGTCACCTTGTGGGGACACAAGCATTGCAGCCCCACCAACTCCATTCTTTCTTCTAGAACTGTCAAAGTACATTTTCCACACTTCATCCCGTCGTTCTAACTATTGTTCCACTTTCTTTTCAAGGTTTGGGATAATTGCATCAGGTTCATTCAACATATAAACACCCAAACCAGCGTCTTCAATGTTATTACTTGGATTATCCTCAATATTTTCTACTGCCCACTCATTTAGAAGGATATTTGGGACACTTTTAGCTTGTGAAATTAACTCTTGGGCAACAGCATGTTCATTTCTATAAAAACAACACAATTGGAATTTATGGTACTTGGTACATAGGGTTCAATATGGTCCTTGGAAAGTAATTAAGACTTAATGGCTAATTTTGTCCCATATCTAGTCCTAAATAACATGTGGGACCAATCTAAGGATAAGTAACCCCCTATTTTGGTAGTGAAATCCCTTGACAAACATAAGGAAAAAATGGTGGAAAATCAATAACAAATATGTCTTGAGGGATGGAAAATTTTGGGTAGGCATGTAAAGTAAGGCTTAAATCCTTAATGACACCTATGGTGTTAATAGTTGTCCCATCAAGTTGAACCACTCCCTTTTCAAGAGGCTAATATTTCAAACCTAACCTATTAACAATCTATTTGGGAATAAAAAAACTACTTGCCCCTGAATCTACCATGCAATTATGGACCAATTTATCCCCTATTATCAAAGATACATAAAAAGGGGGAGGTTTGACATCTTTACTTGGCTTCTTACTATTGTCTTGAGGTGTGTTTGTAAAAATAACCTTGACTTGACCTACTCGAACGACACTTGAAACACTCAAATTAGTCAATGCAGATTATAATAAATATTTTTGGCCTAGGATGGATAAAGAATCCCACATTGACATGGTTACATTCATTTTATTCATGTGTTCAGTAATGTTGAAAGGTGCAACAGTTTTTACCCTTTGATGGGTCCTTGCAACAACAGGTTCTGGCTACAAGTGGGTTGACTGGGGTTGATTCACAGGTTGTTCTTTACTAGTGCCTTGTGGATTTCTTTGTAGTATGTGTGGCACTTGAGAATTGGATGGGTCTGCAACTTCTTTTCCTTTGTTTGTTGATTTTTCAATTTAAAAAGCCCTCTTCTTGGCTCTAGTATTAGCTTCTATTGGAGAATCGTCTCTATTCACCCCACAAAAATACTCTCCTTGCCAATTTAGGAGAGTTGTATCACTTGTAGGAAGATCTTGTTGTTGTGGAGATTCATCATTACACACATGTTGCATTATTGATACATTATGTACCATCAAAGCTTGGTTGATAACCCCATTTTAACATGTAGCTTGGTTATGGGGTTGGTTATAGGGAAAACACCACTCATAATTAGTTGCAAGGTTATTCTAAATAGGTACAAGCTCCTTAGCTAAACTGATTGGAATTGGATTGTATGGTTGGAAAGGCCTTGGGTTCAAATTTTGTCTTGCACCTTGTTGTTTTCCCTGATATGACAGCCTATTAGCTTGGTATGGCTGATTTTGAGGCTGAAATGGTTTGAAGCTTTGAAATTGTTGCTTCTTGATGTTCACTAATTTGTTGCCAAAGGACTGAAGTATCCCTTTTATTTCCTGCAACTCAGTAGACTGGGCTGGGACAACCTTTTCTTTGTTTGCAGCAACTGGTAAAGGGGCTACTTGAGGTGTTGACAAGGTCATAGGAGGTTGTATGTCAGGGAATATTAGCATAGGAGGTCTAGGAGCAATTCTTCCAGCTTGTATGAGGTTATTCTCACATCTAACAACTATGTCATAAGCTAAAGGCAACGTGTTTCCACCTATTTATTGTATCATAACAACAATTTCATTATTTAAGGCTCTTAAAAAGTATAGAAATGTATACTCAGTTGGAGGCCTTATATTCTCTAGAATTTTAGCTCATGTCCTTTGGAAATGAAATTTAAATTCTATCATTCAATCATGGGGGGCCCTCTTAATAGTGGTAAGTTTCTCCACTAATGACAAGTTGTCAAATTTGTCTTCAAACTGCTTGCATAATTCTTCTCCTAGTTCGTCCCATGTTTGAATCAAGTTTACTGCTAAACACCTAAACCATTGAAGATCTTTCCCTTTAAATAATGTTGCTAGCACCCTAAGGGCTACATTTTCAATAGCCACATGATGCATTGAAAACATATTTGCTACATCTTTAATATGTTCAACTGGTGTGGTTTGATCTTCACCAATGAAATATGGAATACTTTTGAGTGTAGCCATAGGGATTTCATCATGTTGGTTTAGATTTAAAGGACTACCTCCATGAAATATTACAAAAACTTGATTCCTAAGAATTGCCATTTGTGTTGCCAAAACTTGTTGTCTCACAAGGTGATTTGTAACTCTCACTGCAGGTGGAGTTGGAGTTGTCTTCCTTGATGAAACAAGATCTCTCTTTGTCATTCTTCCTTTCCTTTTGGGTGGGGACAACTATAAATACTCAAATGAACTTGAGCTTCTGGTTTGTATTCTTCTCATAAAATGCTAAAACACTAGTTTTTCGCTTCTTCCATTCACGGTCACCAGATATACTGGTCTTAACCTCTGAAAATGCCTGAAATTTACTGGTTGCATATCAAAACTAGAAAAACATGTAATTTCTAAACTTTCTTGATTCGACAGTCCCACCGGGCATGCCAAAAATGTTAGCTCTCAAAACTACACCCTTGCTAAGTTGCAAAACTTAGCATTTTGGAGTAACATGGGAACATTCCTAGGCTATGGGTTACCTAAACTTGAAATGGACCTCTAGATAAGGTTGGATCCTAAATGGTAATCACCTAAACTAATCTAATGATTACAGAGGAAAAGCATAAAAGGATAACTTAAATTGAAAATAAATTGAAAACTTTAATGAAGGTGATGCACCAAAAATACTTACTAGACTTGCAAACAACTTACATACATAGGTTATCAACTATAAGCTTGATGAACACAACTCAATATTGATATGTTTTGCATTAGTATTTTGTAAGAAGGATACAATGCACACTTCTAGAAGGAAAGAAATATTTCACAACTTGAAACACCTGCAAAACAACACAACTTACAACCTTCAAATTCATATACTTTCTATTTAATGATTCCAATAATGAGACACAAAACTAGGAATAATAAAATTCAAAAGTAGTTGCATCAAATCATCCAAATTCATACAATGAAACATAAAACTAAGAAGGTCAAACTGCTTATCTCCATTAATCATCAAGGTATGAACTGATATACATGTCCCAAAAGAGTTACAAAAAATGCAATATCTCTCCAAAGCACTCAAAAAAAGTCACTAAATAAAAGCAGAGCATAATCAGAATTGAGTACAAAATGAGTCAACAAGTGACTATAACCATCCTCCTCCAAGATCCACCAAAATAGGACCTAGAACCTTCTTGGTCATATGCAACAGTAAATCCAAAAATATAGCTCCTATATCTCCTCCAAAAAGGCTCCAAAGTGTTAAAAAGGTGAACTTTGACCAATTACATCATGAAGGCATGGGAAACTAACTCCTACATTCCCTCATTCCCTCCAAAAGGTGAGTAAATTTCCCTACATCTTCTCCCTTGGTCAACTAACTACTTCAACCATCCCTTAGATGCTTGCAAAAGCATTAAAGCTTAACTATATCACTTTAAAGAATTTACAAGGTATAATACTTCATTTTTGTATTAAAAATAGAACTTTAACTAAGTGATGTATAACACATCACTAAGTCAAAAGCTTTACATTTCAAAGTGAACTGCAAAATAATAAAGGCTCTAATTCTAACTATGAGGAAAACAAATGCAAAGATAATGCAAGTTATGAAGGCATTTACACTTAGCATATACAAGGGGTTCATAAAGTTTACTAGGCATGAAAACCCATGGGCATATTAGTTTCACTTGTAAAAAAAATAAATGAAAAGGAAAAAATGTCTCAAGTCCTATCAACATGTGCTTTAGGGTTGAAACCTTAAAGGAAAAACTACGGATCTCATTCATTTTCATTTCATTTTTGCAACCCTTCATTCTGTTGGGTGTCGCCATGGTTAGCTGTAAGACCCTTTGAAACTGGAAGATTCTAAAGAAAATTTGAAGGTCGAGGTGAGTAAGACTTTATTTCTGTGTAAATATTGACCATTTTTTATTTTCTATGAATAAAATGCTTGTTCTGAGCTCTAACATGGAAGAAAATGATAAGAACGTGTTTATTTTTCTGTAACATTCTGAAGCTTTACACTCTATATGATTTCTTTGTATTTCTTTACATCTCCACATCTCAGCTTTGCACTTTTTGACATATGGTAAAAGATTTACTCCTTAATCCCTTTCCATGGTGTGACCCTTCATCATGCCTATTCGAACCCTAGTGTGTAAATTGGATTTCATCTTTGTACTTCACCAGCTCTATGATTTCTCTATACTCGGCTCCATGAGAGTCTTTCTTTAGTCGAGATTTGGCTCAGTTCTTCACATATATTTGAGGTTGTTATTTTGCAAATACAGAAAACCCTCCATATTCCTGTAGACACAGCCATGGACATCTCTGGGTCCTCACTTTTTGGCACAATAGAAGGTCTCATATCATTGTTAGATGATACCCCCATAAAAAAACTCTTGGATCAATCTCCCTTTCCCACCATGGCATTTCCTTATGCACTATGACTTGATCGTCATAATATCTTCATTGTTGATAGTTCCTAAGATAGTGCATTCTTTCCATTCTAAGAGACATTTGAAGATGTAGTTGTTTGTCTCGACTTATGATTTTCAAGACAACGAAAACATCAAATTTTAACTATATAAGCAATGATGGTAGACAACTCATGAACTACCCCAGTGTATTTTGATTCATGCCAGTGTAGTGATAGATTTGGTATTACATTTCTTGTGCATCAAGTGCTCTCTTTCATGCATATACAACAAGACTACATTTATGCTTCTATTCACTAAAACAATACCAGTGTACATTGATATTGAAATTATAAGAAATCTAGAAACTGTTACATTAATGCTCCTTTCTTTGTAAGTTACATTGCTCACTATTCTGGCACATAAAGGTTCTGTTGGCACAAACAATCTAGGATAGTTATTTTATACTTGTTGAAATCATTGTTGTTCATGTTCTTTTATGATGCAAAATATATTTGTTGATGCCTATGGCTTGATGTATCATACTCATCAGGCATCTAATCCATTCCCACTCCTAGACAACCCCATTACCTTTCATGAATCTCCCTTCATTAAACACACTCACACTATGATACACTATTTATTTAAAATGCACTCATGATGATACAATTTCTGCATTCAAGTGAAGTATTCTACCTCTAGTTCACTACTATTTGATCACTATTTCATTAGCAAGATGGCTATCATTTCAAACCTAAACTAAAACTTTATACAAGTTCAAGAAAATTTGTCTAGTGTTGAAATATGACAAATCTGAACATGATTTTCTTGTGCTGCCATGTTGAAATTGATGGATTTGTTTCCCTTATCGATAGAAAAAGTGACAATAAAGCAATAGATGATCTTTTCACTTCTTTTACATTGTATTTATGACTCTTTGTTTCTTATAGCTTGGTGACTATCTCTCTCAAGTGAAACAAGAGAGTAGAATGTTGGTCTCAACCCTTGTGGGAGCCCATTTTACTCTGCATGCTATGATCAAATGAAACAAATCAGCAATGAAGATTTCACCTATACCTGCATAGTGAACAAACATGTTAGATAAAAAAAAGCATATGATAGATATTGATGATAATCCTCTGTGTTCCCCTTATGCTTATGATGTTGCAAACTATTTCAATTCCTTATGAGAATAGGCTATATATTGGTTGATGTGGCATATGTAGAGATTACAGGTCCCAAGCTCTAACACAAAAACTCTCATATTATGCAAGCATTTCTAGAGCAATCAAGAAACTTATAGAGAAACTGAGCAACTTACGAAGCAACTAAGCAACTTCTAGAGCAACTGAGCAACTTTCGAAGCAAATGGGAAACTTTCAGAGCAACTGAGGAAGGATGCAGAAACTCAACTTGAGGTTTGTCATTCAGGCAATGACAGATCCCTAGTATTCCCATATTCTTTTTCCTTGCTGTGTCTTCAAACGTATAGTTTATTTTTGTATTGCATTGGAAGTGTTAATCCCATGGCTTGTGTGGGATACTATACATTTGTAATCATCAATGAAAATAGAATTTATGAAAACACTTTTTGCAATCTTTCTCTTTTATACATTTTCATAATAAAATGCATTCAATTTGATAATTCTTTGTGAGTATGAATGGAAAATAGCAGAATTCAATGTGTACCTTTTATCTTTACTTTTCAAAACAATCACAACTCTACCTGATTGAGCTAGAAGAAAAATCAAGTAACATATATCCCTCCCTCTCTCTTCTCTCTCTATCTCACCTCCCTCTTCTTCCCTCCCTCCCTACCTCTCCTTTCCTCTCTCCTTCCCTCTCTAATTATCTCTCTCCCCTCCCTTCTCTACCTACCTCTCTCTATTGCTCAATCTCTCACCTTTCTCTCTCCATCACTATCTCTCCCTTTATCCCTACCTCTCTCTCCATCTATCCTTCCCTCTTTCTATATCTCCTCATCCTCTATCTACCTACTTCTCTCTCTCCTATTTATCTCAACTATCCCTCTTTACCTCTCCCTTCCTCCCCTCTCTCTCCCACCCTATCTCTCTCTCTCTTCCACCAACCTTTGGTCTCCACTTCTCTCCATCTAACCTATCCCTGTATACCTCTTTCTCTCTCCCTCCCTCCCTCCTTCCCTCTGTCAATCTATCTACATTCCACCTTACCTCTCTACTTCTCTCTATAACTTCTCTCTATCCCCTTCTCTCTCTATCTCACATCTCTCCCTACCTATACCCCCCTCCCTCCTCTCTCTATCTCACCTCTCTCTCTCCCCCTTCCCTCTCTACTATTTTTCTCTCTATCTCACCTCTCTGTCCCTACCTATCCCTCCCTCCCTCCTCTCTCTATCTCACCTCTCTCCCTCTCTCTCTCTCTCTCCCTTCCCTCTCCACTCTCTTTCTCTCTATCTCACATCTCTCTCCCTACCTATCACTCCTTCCCTCCTCTATATCTCACCTCTCTCTCCTCTCCCTCTCTCTACTCTCTACTCTCTACTCTCTATCTCAAACCTCTAGCTATCTCTCCCTCTCTACAATCTTCTCAACTATACCTCTTTACCTCTCTCACCCTCCCCTCTCTTCCTCCCTCTCTTTCTCTTTGTTTCTCTCTCTCACACCTCTCTCTCCCTCCCTACCACTCCTTCCCTCTCTTCTTCACTCTCTATTTCTCTCTATCTCCTCTCTCCATCTCTCTACCTACCTTTGTATCTCACCTATACCTCTTTACCTCTCCCTCCCTCACCTTTATCTTTGTCCCACCCTCTCCTATCTTTCCCACCCTCCCTCCTCTTTCTCTTTGTCTCTTTATTTGTCTCTCTATTCGATGTGCAATATATGTGATATAAAAAGTGGAGCAAGGTGGGTGGGAGAGGTAGAGAAGGAGATAGTGAGAGAGAAAGAGGATAGAGATGGAGAGAGATTAAAATAAAAAGATGGGGAGAGAGAGGTGAAATAGAGAGAGTAGAGAGGGAAGGAGAGAGATAAAGAGGGGAGAAGGAGGGATAAGTGAGAGAGAGATAGAGGTTGTTGAGAGATATGATAGAGAAGTGGAGGGGAGAGAGAGAGAGAATGGCAAGATAAAGATAAGTAGAGATGGAAGGAGAGAGTGAGAGAGAGGGGAGGGAAAGAGAGAGAGGAGGGAGGGAGGGAAAGGTATGGATAGATATGTAGATAGTTGATATAGAGAGAGTAGAGAGGGAAGGATAAAGAGAGGAGGGATAAGTGAGAGAGATGGAGGTGATAGAGATATGTGATACAAATAAGTAGAGAGGTAACGAGGGATAGAGAGGGTGGAGGGAGGAGAGAGAGACAATGGTGAGATAAAGAGAATTAGAGAGGAAATGAGAGATAAAGAGGGAAGAGAGAGGGAGAGAGTGAGAGAGAAATATGGGGAGGGAGAGAGATAAGGGAGGGATGGAGAGGTGGAGAGAGAGAGAGGTAGGAAAGGATAATTGAGAGATAGATGTGATAGAGATAAGTAAAGAGGGGATGAGGGAGGGAGGGAGAGAGAAAAAGGTATAAAGGGGTAGCTTAGAAGGAGAGAAGTAAAGAGGGAAGGTGGGTGGGAGGAAGGAAGAGAGATACAAAGACATAGATAGAGATAGAGAGATATAGGGAGATAGAGAAAATTAGACATAGAAGAAGGGATGGAGGAGGAGAGAGAGGTGAGATAGAGAGAAGTAGAGGGAAGGAGAGTGAGAGGCAAAGAGGGGGAGGGAGAGAGGGAGAGGGGGAGAGAGAGGGAGAGAGAGGTGATATATAGAGTAGTGAAGGAAGGGGAGAGAGAGAGGGAGGGAGGGAGGGAAGGAGAGAGAGAGGGAGGTGATAGAGAGATAAGTAGTGAGGGAAGGAGGAAGGTGGAGAAATTGAGAGAGGTAAGAAGGGATGGAGGGAGAGAAAAATAATTATATATGGATAGATTAGATAGAGATAAGTAGAGAGGGAAGGTGGGTGGGAGGGAGGAAGGGGGAGACATTTAGAGGAATGGAGAGGAGAGATAGAGATTACATACATAAAGAGGCAGGGAGGGAGACATAGGTGAGATATAGAGTGATGAAGGGAGAGGTAGGTAAAGAGATGGAGAGGGGAGATAAATATAGGTAGAGAGGGAAGGAGATGCAAAGAGAGGAGAGATAGAGAGAAGTAGAGAGGGGAGGGAGGGACAGGTAGGGAGGAGATAGAGG